>CAEGAG010023020.1:0-14411 GCA_903067065.1 Brachyrhaphis terrabensis | reverse complement strand
CTATTGCTGAACAGAATTAATAACAACCTATCAACCAATTAAAGGCAATTCTTTGTATGAATTAACGAGTTTGTAACAAGTCGGTTTTAGACAAAAAATAAAATCCCAATGTTAAAGTTCTTTTTTTTTTAAAGTGGGCTAATACGTAATAATGAACATTTACATGTACATGAGATTAAAAGCAGATGGCTAAATTAGGCTGAAATAATTTGTTGGTTACCAGATTTGTAATTTCGAAATAATATTGTGTTTGTCATATTAACTTTGACATATTCTCCATAGTTTTTTCTGTAATATAATTTCCATATTTTAAAATTATTTTGACCTCATGTATATTAACTTTTGAAATAGCAACTGACAAGCTTCCGTAGATATTCAAACATGAAATGGACGAGAGCGTTTGAGTGAAACGCATTAAAATCCATACAATTTTCATGACGTTTAACCATTAATAAAGAATAAGGATTTATTCGAATTAATATTATAATGAAGCACATCTATACTGTAACAGGCATCAGTAAAACAGCTTCTTCGTGTAAAGGTCCTTGTGGTGTTCTGGAGACAAAAGCACCCCTGATGCAAAAAGAACTAATTATCTATAAATAGACTAAATATGTCCATATAAAGACAAAGTAAATCTAAAGCTTTCTTAGTTACTATATAGAAATGTCCTACTTATCTTTTTAAAACATCAAAACAGTATTAAAAAAAAAAACTATCTGCCTTTAAAAACAACAGTTACGTTTTACGGCAGGGGTGCGTTTTTCAGCACAACACCGGTTGTCGGCAGTTAGAATGACGGCAGGGAAGGTTAATCAGCTGATTCTGAACGCTCAAATGAAACCTGAATAAAACTGTTTCATCTGTCAGGAGATGTTTGACTCGGCCTGAGAGCTTTTACATTTAGTTTGGAATGTGTTGACATGCTGAATTCAGGTAAGTTCGCTTATGATACGCTTATGAATTGCGGGTGTATTGTGGTGGTATTTATGCTAAGTCAGAGTGATACCTGACGGTTACTCGGCCTGTTTCGTTGCTTTGTTATTATTATGGTGTGATTACTTTATTTATCGGGTTGGAATATGGACTACTGCAGGTTTTATAATAATCATTACAGCTTCGGCGTTACATTTTGTGAATAATCTACTATAGCTCGTAATCGTCTATAGGCATTTACTAAATTTAAAGAAGTAACTAGCATTAGCACGCTAGCTGCCAGTTTCTACAGAACAGACACAAAAGAGCGATTACTGTTGTCTTTCTCATTCATTGTATTAAATGAAGCAGAAAATACTGTTCAGTACCAAATAAATAAGTTTCATTTCTATAGTTAAAATATATAAATAATTATTAAATGTTCAGATTGGAATACTTAAAAAAGGAAATGAAAAAAATCTTACAAATGATAGCTACCTGCCTGCTAAAAGTATATTTTAAAGCTGTAACAGTAAAAACGTACTTGGTGAAAACCTTACTTGAGTAATTGAACATAACATTTGATCTTCTGATTTAATATATGAAGTTATGAAACAAACCCAAATTACTGCTTAGCTTTGGGTTTCTTTTGTTCTTTAAAAAAACATATTTATCAAGTGGATCATTAGAGCTGGGACAATAAAAAAAAACCCATTATGTCATCAGACAGACAAAAAAAATACTGGTATTTTAAAGACTACAACAAAAAGAAAAGGAGTATCTAGTTTTTACCGATCTACTCCACTTATCTCGGTCTCTCAGAGATTAGGTATTTTCTAATATAAATCAAAGCGAAGCGATCTGATCTGGAACCTGCTGCCTGGTTATTATTCATAGCTCACTAAGTTACAGACTTGTGACTTCATGTACTGGTGTTGTGTGTTTGATTTAAAGAAGGCTGTTGTTTGGTTGTTTGAGACTTGAATGATCTACTTATTCACAGAAACAATGTGCTGCTCACTGTGCTCACTGGTGTGCCTCCTTGGTTATTTCTGAGGATGTGTTCATAAAAAAAAAGTTTATCAGGCTGCCAGATAAACTGGCAAAGTTACGTGAGCTTTTACGATATTAGAAATGTGTAAAATGTGTTTCTTTCTTTCAATAGTTCTGTTATGAGGGAACATAACTACTTTTGATGTCTATAAAAATAAAAAATGACAGCATATTCAGTATTTCCAAGTATAATCACTTTCTGCCAACTAATCACTTTCTTCCGCCCTCCTCAGCTCGACATCATGGACAAGATTCTGGAGGGCCTGATCAGCTCCGATCACTCTGTCCCAGTGAAAAGGGCCATAGTGAAGAAGGTGGTTGAAGCAGCAGAGAACGACGTGACGCAGGAGCAGTGTCGAGCCCTATTCACACTCACCACCCGCCTCATCTTGCTCGGTGACGATGCTTTCCAGAAGCAGATTGGCCTGCAGGTTCTGGAGGCCTACGCTCGCTACCACCGGCCTGAGTTTGAGCTCTTCTTCTGCAAAGATTTTGTGCTTGGCTTACTCCAGCAGGGCTACGGGCAGCTGGAACACAGAGACGCTGCAATAATCGATTACATCCACTGCTGCCTGCGGCTGCTCATCAGCTGCCCCTCCGTCCTGGAGACCTTCAGTGTCATCCAAGTGGAGGTTTTGAGGATGGTGTGCGAACGGCCTGAGCCAGCTCTCTGCGCCCGACTCAGCACTTTGCTGTCAGACTTTATGCAGTGCATCCCGAGGGAAAAGTCAGGTGTCTTGTTCTGCCAGCAGCTAGTGAGGACCATCAGCTGCTTTCAGTGCTTTGCCAGCGAAGAGCGGGAACTGAGAGAGTATGTAGGCCAGGTGACAAAGGTCAGCACTCTTCTACAGAACATCTGGAAGGCAGAGCCAGCCACACTGTTGCCTTCCCTGCAAGAAGTCTTTGCTATTATCTCATCCACAGGTAAAGCTATACTTTAGTCTGCTGGAATTGTTACAGACTGTTTTTTGTTTGTTAAAATTGACAAAGGAACTGATATTTTAAAGTAAATACACTGCAAAAATACAACATTTTACCAAGTATTTTTTTTTATCTAGTTTCTAGTGCAAATATATTTGTTCACATGAAATAAGTCAAAAGTCAAAACTAACTTGAAAGTAACTTCAGCAAGACATATAAGTTTGTTTTAAGTCAATAGTTCTTTTGATATAGATAACAGATGTTTTTCACCTTTAGCAAGACAATTTTCATGTTTTAAGTGGGGGAAAAATCTGGAACTAGTACTTTTTGTATCTATATTAAAGAATTACTGAGATATTTTTGTCTTAATTCAGGTCTACTAAAATATTTGCACTAGAAGCTAGACAAAGATTCTTGGTAAGATTTTGTGTTTTTGCAGTGTATGACTTTAAATGCTCTAAAATCTCAAGTTAGTACAGGACAAATAGTGTATAGAATTTTTGTTTTTGTGTTACCAACTGAAACCGCAGACATATTCACAGATTGGTATTATTCATAAAATAAAACAGAAAATAACACGTCTAAGATTTTTGTAGACCACAAACACATGATGAATTGTGCGGCCACAGCTGTTTTTTTTGTACAGTTTGGCTTTTTATTGTGTTTGAAGATTTTAATTTGTTTTAAATGTTTCTATCTAGATGTTAAGAAGTATCTAAATAGAAATATCTCGCAAGCTACAAGGAAACTATTAAAATATTTTATACAGAAAAATGACTCGATGATGTTGTTCTTTCAGACCCATCCTTTGACCCATCTATTGCCCTGGCTAGTCTGGTCCAGCACATCCCTGTCCAGATGATCACTGTGCTCATCAAGAGTCTCACAACAGACCAGAACGTCAGAGATGCAAGCATGACCAAAGCTCTCAGCCGGTAGCTTAATGTCTTTTTATTCTGCACTTATAAGCTATAGGATGAAAGCATGTTCTAATTTCAGTGTGTAATATGCAGTTTATGCTTGTTAACACTTGCTTGTTGTGTGTTTTAAAGAATGATTGACTGGTTGTCTTGGCCGCTGGCCCAACATGTGGATACCTGGGTCATCGCACTACTGAAAGGACTGGCTGCTGTTCAGAAGTTTACCATCCTTATAGATGTCACTCTGCTGAAAATTGAACTGGTTTGTAAAGCTTCCCTGGTTCATGGCTCATAGTAGAGGAGGTTGGATTTAAATATTATGTTACAAATGTGTGAAATAGATTAATTAATTACTGTAGTTCATATTTATTGCTGGTTAATATAACTGATTTCATATTTTATACCTTTTATGACAAATGTGTTAAAGAAATTGACTTTGATTTGACCTAAGTTTAATTTATAAATATTTGCTTTCTGTTTATTTTGTCCTGCAGGTATTCAGCCGTCTGTGGTACCCTATTGTACGGCAGGGGGCGCTATCCGTGCTTTCCCACATGCTGTTGAGCTTCCAGCACTCTCCTGAGGCCTTCCATTTGGTAAGAGGTCCTCTGTCTCCTCACAGCTCATTTCCTCCTCATGTGACCAGATTGTTTGTTCTCTCATTTTCCTTCTGTTCTTGCTTAAATTACTTCAAGGCCACAGAGACCCTCCTCAGTAATGATCTGCAAAGCATTTTAAATGCCAAGCAGTGGCCCTTGAACCAATTTAATTAAAACCTAAAAAACGCAAAATGATCAGCTGAACTCTCTGTGGAGGTCCTGATGTTCATCTCCTTCCTGGTTGACCAGGCTGCTCGTTTGATGGGAAAATTTTAGCTTTATCGTCCAGAATTTATTGTTTTTATTTCCTAATTTCCCGTTTTTTCCCTTTCAGGTTGTTCCACATGTGCGCTCTCTAGTTCAGACTCTAAACACAGACGGTCTCCCCACCAGTCAAACTTTCCTGCTCCAATTCACTGAGCTTATACACTGCATGATGTACCAGTACTCTGGCTTCCCTGACCTCTACGACCACATATTGGAAGCCATTAAGGTGAATAACTAATGTTTATGTTGGTATTTTCTGAGTTAATTCAAATAAAAAAAGACTATTCTGTAAATAAGGCCAGCCTTCAGACACATCTGCATTAATTATTCCGTATTCTCTTTCCAGGATTTCCCAAAACCTTCAGAAGAGAAGATCAAGTTGGTGTTGAATCAAAGTGCCTGGACATCCCAGTCCAATTCATTTGCTTCTGGTTTGTTGAGGCCAACTGGGAAGTCTGAGACAGGAAGGACAGGTCTGATCAACCTGGGGAACACCTGCTACATGAACAGCATCATCCAGACCCTTTTTATGGCAACAGAGTGAGTCACTCAGTCATACCAACACACATGCCAAAGCTGAGAATGTGAAGAATTAAACCTGAGTTTTTGCTCTCAGTTTCAGGAGGCACGTTTTGTCTTTACATCTAAATGGCTCCAACACAGTAATGAAGAGGCTCCAGCTCCTTTTTGCCTTCCTGGCACACACACAGGTCTGTTATGTCTTGACTAATGAAATATGTGTGAAGTTAGTGGATGTCAACATGAGTTGTGGATGTGTGTTTTGGCCTACAGAGGGCAGCGTACGCTCCCAGGAACTTCTTGGAAGCGTCTCGTCCTCCCTGGTTCAACGTGGGCTCACAGCAGGACTGTTCAGAGTATCTCAGATTCCTTCTAGAAAGGTACAGTGAGTCTCCAGCGCTCCTTCTTATGTTCAGCTGTTCCTGTAGTTTTATTTTTGCTTAAAGCCAATTAAAATAGCAATAATGCTGCACTGATTGTGGAAACATGCATTGTTTTCATATACCTTGAACTCGTCCTGCATTACAACCACAAACTTCCCCTTGTTTATGTGATTTCATTCAATTTAAAAATGCTTTATTTTTCCAAAAAGGAAAGTAAATGTTGTAACTCATATAATCCAAATATCTTAAAAGATTTGTTGATGATGGCGATGCTGCAGGCAGGAAGGATCTCTGGTACCACGTATTCTTGATAGTGTCATTTTGTAGCACAACGGGGCCTTTTGATCAGTTACTCAGTACTTGAGTTTTAGAAAATACTTTTTTACTCTTACTTGAGTAAAAATATGTTGAATTACAGCTACTCATATGTCTATAATCAGTGGCTACTCTACCCACCTCTGCTAATGCCAAGTGTACTCTTATTTTTAGGTTGCACGAAGAGGAGAAAACGCTTCACGTTCTGCAGTCAGCCAAGCCAACAGTAGCCTCCCTGGTTGATCCGATCAGCAGAGACTCAACAAGTCCAACAACTTCTGAAGACCACAAGGACTCCCATTTAGTTGAAGCAGAGAACCGATGTGCAAATGATGGAAGGACTTTGATAGAACGGATGTTTGGTGGAAAGCTGATTACAGGCATTCGGTGCATGCAGTGTAACAGCATCTCTGAGAAAGAAGAGCCTTTTACAGACTTGTCTTTGGCCTTTTGTCCATCTTCCTCTCAGGGCAGTCCCAAAGCAGAGAGACCTACAGAAGAAGGCAAGGTTCTCTGTCAGGGATCTGTCAATGGTGGCAGCGAAGCTCCTGAATCAAGCAGTCTAGCTACTAATGTTCAGTATGAGCCAGTGACGAACGAACCCCCTCTGTCTGTGCCTGACCTGGTGAACTATTTTCTGGCTCCTGAAATCCTGGACGAAGACAACGCGTACTTTTGCGAGAAGTGTGTTTCCCTCCAACGAGCTGAGAGGACCATGAAAGTGGTTTCTGCGCCTGAGTACCTCATCCTCACGTTGCTCCGATTTTCTTACGATGCCAAAAGCCACATCCGCAAGAAGATCCTAGATAACGTCATCATCCCGCCAGCTCTGAGACTTCCTGTCCATACCTCTGCGACGCCAGTGCAGTGTTCCTCCACCTCCTCGTCTCCTTTGCAAGTTGATTCTCCGGAAAGCAGCGAGAACCTGGCTAAGAAACTCAAACCATCACAAGGAGAAGAGGAGGAAGAGAGGAAGTTAAGGTTAGATGAAGCTGAGAAGATGACCAGAGGAAGAGATACTTCAGTCCAATCAGTGCCCTATATGCTCAGCTCTGTCGTGGTGCATTCTGGGGTTTCCTCGGAGAGCGGCCACTACTACTCCTATGGACGAAACATCAACGGAGCGGATGGGACGCAGCACCCAGCGGGTCTCTCTCCTGTCAAACAGGATTCAGCGAGTGACCAGGTCGCTTGTAGCCTCTGCACATCAGAACAAGGCGACTCATTACCCAACATGGGCCTGGAGACGAGGGACTGGCTCCTGTTCAATGACAGCAGAGTGACGTACACTTCCCTACAGTCAGTACAAAACATCACCAGTCGCTTCCCCAAAGACACAGCCTATGTGCTCATGTACAGGAAACAGGAGCTGCCAGCGTTGAATGGAAACGAGGGACAAATGGCAAATGGAATGAGACTGAGTGCCGAGCCTCCCCTGCAGAAAGAGCTGCTGGATGCTATCATCAAAGACAATAAGCTGTATTTACAGGTAATTCTCACAGATTTGCCTTTCTGTGCAGTGCATTTGCAAAGTTGCAACTAGGGCTGTTAGGATTCATCAAATGATTGAAATTTTGAAATTCCTCAGGGCAAATTATTTACCTCAGTTTTGTTAAAGCTGCAGTATGTAACTTTTATAAAATATGTTTTGTACATATTTGTAAGTATGAAATGAGACAGATAATCTGGAAAAAAAAGCCTCTTCCACAGTATAACCCCTCCAGAGCCAGGAGGAGGGTCTTATCGCTGTTAATCAGACCCATTTGTGCACCATTGCTCTCTGCTACGACACAGCTTCTCCCTGTCATGAATGCTAAGACCTAGCATGGTGATAGTTTTAACAAATATGTAAAAGACAAATATAAAACATATATAAAAACATTTATAAAAGTTGTGTACTGCAGCTATAAATTATGTTTCATTATTCAGCGCACTGCATTCCAATATTGGTGTTGCGCAACACTCTCTCTTCTGGCAATAAGCTGTTAACGAATCCTAAGTGCTAATAGCAGCTATGGAAGGAGAAGGCTAGGATCAGAAAGAAGCGCCACAAAGGGAGACACAAAATGTCGTATCACTTTAAACTAAATAGAAACAAACACACATCTTGGTATGTTTATTACAAAACAGAATTGGTGTTTCACAAAGCAGAGCCTCGATGCTCCATCCTCCAATATCTCAGCAGGAAACATCCATTATATACATTGAGCTCACTTGTGCCTGCTGACTGGTGACATTTATGTTCCCTAAGGAAAAAAACAAACTTAACTTATCTGTGATTGTTAGTAGAATCTGGCATATGATACATGTACAAGGAAATGCATGTAGCTACTTGCTGATCAAAAGTGATCTAGAGAGAAACCTATTTTATGAAAGTTTTTCATAA
Source organism: Brachyrhaphis terrabensis (assembly GCA_903067065.1). Taxonomy (NCBI): domain Eukaryota; kingdom Metazoa; phylum Chordata; class Actinopteri; order Cyprinodontiformes; family Poeciliidae; genus Brachyrhaphis; species Brachyrhaphis terrabensis. The sequence continues at coordinate 6,133 of CAEGAG010023020.1, read as the reverse complement.
AAAAACTTCAAACTAGAGACTGAAAGTGAAGTGTAAAATACAAGGCATTTGTTACTAATTCCTCGGTTTAAGTTAGTTTTTTAATTTTTAAAGATTAATTTGAAATGTTTTATTTCTCATCTGTTTTTGCACTTTATAAAACAGTTTTTCATACATAAAGCTTGAGACTAAAAATGACTTTTGAAACATTTGGCATTTTCCATAGTAAGTTTTCTTATTAAAAGAAACTGTTTTACTAGCAGTTCTCTTTCATATATTTCTTTTTCTAGCTTAAATGGCTCTTACAGAATAGGACCATTTATTATTCAATAGCTCGATTAATCGTCAGAATACTATCAATAATCATTTACAACAGCCCTAGTTGCAAACACGCATTTTGATGTATTTTTTTGGGATTTTGTAGAGTTGGGCAACATGGCTGAAAAACCTATCACAACACAATTGACAATTATCAGATACCAGTAATTCTCAGTTTTGTTGTTTTAAGTATCTGAAATGCTGCCAAACCTGTGACGTGACCTTTCCTGTTTTATCCACAGTTTCCTTTCGAGCTGTTGGACTCATTTTCTCCCTTCACTGCACGCCATTGTTTTTTTTTTTAAGCGGTTATGAGGCACGGTGGTGATACCTGAAACTGCTCCTATGCAAGTTACTCAACAAGTTATTGCTAGGTAACAACAGAGTGAGTGAGTTGCTGCGTAACCAAGGAATGAGTGAGTCAGTTGATGTCAGCAACCCCTGAGAGGTTAGCATGGCTAGCAGCTAAAGCCTTTCCTACAACTACATCTCCCAGAATGCTGAGCAGCTCTGGGTCGGAGTTTAGTGAAATTACTGAACATTCTATCTGACATATTTTCTATTGGTACTGATCACATGTATATCGCGATATATAATGGGGTTGATTTATTGCCCAACCCTGGGATTTTGTTTTGTTGACCAAATCAAAGCATAAAAGATACGGGAAGTTTTGCAGGTTTTCCAGAATTTGTATTTGGTGCCTCCAAGTAAACACTCCTCCTATGCTGCCACTACATATTTAAATTTTTTAACGTTTGCCTCCATCATCTTTGCACATGTACACACTTACAGTTTTGTTCATGCTCTTTTTTAGGGGGTAGCACATGCTTAGACAAAATGAATAGGGGAGATTGAAGGGGGATCTGTGAAAATGTGGTTCGAGTTGGAATCCATCCCACACCCATCAGACTTGTATTTGTAAAAAGAAACTGAAAACGGGACATTTATCTTCCACTTCATAACTTTGCACTGCTTTGTGATGCACAGTGAGAAAATGTGGGAGAAAAAAAGCTCAACGAGTTTGATTACATTTGCAAGAAAGTGTAAGTGTGAAGTGAGCTGTAATTATGCTTACCACTGATTAGAAGTTTGTGGGCATGTATTTGGAACAACTGCTTACTTTTCATTTTCAACACACAATCGACTTAAAACATCATTTCCCCTTCTCTTCGCAAGTAAGATTTTATCATTAAAGTGGAGGATTAATCCAGGTGGAACGTAGCAAACAGAAACTGAGCCACAGACTAGATTGATTTATGTATTCTGGTACTCCTCGAGTGAAATTCAGACTCTTCTACTCAAAGATGTGAGGTGTAATTTCACAACTCACTGAGCTGTGGTGTGTTAAGCTGAAACTCCACTGCGTTTGTGTAAATAACTTTGATGCATCTCCTCTAGAGGGAGCTACAACAACGCAATGTCCTTTGGAACGTCTGCACTGTTTCTTAAAGAGTTTATTTGTCTGTATTTCCAGGGTGCGTTTTAAACTTAATCAAACCTGGTAAAATATTTGTCTGTCTCCTTGGCGATCAACAGGAGCAGGAGCTCAGCGCTCGGACCCAGGCTCTTCAGGCGTCTTCGTCTTCCTGCTCATTCAGGCCAAACGGTTCAGATGACAACAACCCACCAGGGAGCTGCGGCCCATCTGGAGGAGGAGGAGGAGGAGGGGGAGGCTTCAACACCATTAGCAGACTGGTCTTCTAAAATGAAATAAAATGCAGAGGGAGACCCACACGAGGTGGGGTTGACTGATCATATGAGAGGCTCGACAGTCATCTGTACAGAAAAGAAGAGCTCTGCTATAATTTAAATGTTTTCACACACTGAATATCAGGAAACTGGCTCTGATTAATGGTTTTGTTACATCCAAAGAGATGGATAAAAATGTTTTCTTTTTTCATTTTTTAATCATCTAATGATTTATATTTCTTACTTTTAAACCCTGGAGAATACATTTTTAAATACAGTTAAAACCAGCTCTTTACATACAGTATAAAAAGACAACTTTTTTTTCATTAAATTATATAGACTTTTTACTAGGTCAGTCAGGATTACAAATTTTTCCTAATTGCTAAATTGCAGAATAATGAGTAACATATATATATATATATTTTTTATTATTTTCTTCAAAGATGTATACCTATTACCAGTAATTGGTAAAAGTGCTTTTTTTAAACCATATGATTGGTTCCAACATTCTTGATTTCCTTCCACAAACTTCTCACCATAGTTTGCTGGAATTTTTGCCCATTTTTCCTGTCAGAACTTGTCTGAATCGGTTTGGTAAATTTTGTTCTCACACCCACATTTCTAATTCTATCTGCATATTTTCTTTGTAACTTGGAGATGAATTGGAGATGCAATCTCCAATTCATTGGTTCATTGTCCTTTAGTCACTTTGAAACTAATTAAGCATTTGGAAGACCTGTTTGCATCCAGATTTTAAACTTGGTGTCTATTTTGTAAATTGCACCACCAAACATGATGCTGCCACGTCTACACTCCTTTTTCTGACCTTTTCTCCCCTTCAAATCTAGTGATGGTTATTATGGCTAACACTTTCATCTTAATTTGATCAAAAAAGCGTTTCTTCCAGATTTAAAGTCCTTTCCCCTGAGTGCATGTATAAGGTTTTGACCTGGCTTTTTATGTTATTTTTAGGGTAATGACTTCTTCCTCTCTGAATGGCTATTCAATCCATGTCTGTACAAGACTCATTTCACCAATTGTAAATTTAAATGTTGAGCTTTCACAAACTGTTTAAAGGCAAAACAATTTTAGTAGCTGTAAATGTATTACTTTAAAGAAAGTATTAAAGGTGTTATTTAAAAAAGTATTCCTTCATTTTGATCATTCTAGTGGAAATAATAGAAACATATCAAAAATAAAACAGGAACGGTTTAGTCTGATTTGATGTTGGTGAGAAAAAAGTTGTCTTTTTATAAGGTCCATGTAAATATCTTGTTTGAACTACATATATATATATATATATCCTTCCTGAATAATAGAAAATATAGCTCAAGTACCTGTATAGTTCAAATTTAAAAGGTTTCCTTGTTTTTAAATGCACATTTTTACTTTGAAATATGTAAACGTTTTGAAATGCCTGATTGGGGGATCAGTGTTTCTAATATTTTCTCACACAAACATGATAATTCATGTTTGTGTGTTAAAACTACAACTAAAATAACTGATCTGCAATAAAGTGTTTTTATTATCCTGTACTTCTGAACACAGCTTTGGGACTTTGCTTACTTGTGTGATGGATCACAAGCTGTAAACCTTTTCTCAGAATGGAACGTTTTTCAGAAAATTTGAATTTCTTCAGCGTGTGCCGTTTGTTGTTTTAAAGGTTTCATGCAATAAAAATGTATATATACAAATGAATCATGCATTTTTGTATTATTTCAGATTATCTACCTGAAAATAATTTTAAATGATATTATTAAACCAGACATTCCTCTGTTCCCAGCAACCAGAACAGATATATGATTCTGAAACCTCCAGCTGATGCTTCTTTGCACACTTTACACTCGTGTCTTATAGATAAGCAGGACAAGTCCCAGGTTCAGATTCTGTTCAGGTCACCTAACATGTTTTTGGCATGAAATGCTTTATTTTCGTTGTTTTTTCTTCCATCCCAACCAAACCCAATCTGTCTTAACAGCAGAAAACCCTTCCCTCAGCATGATGCTTCCCTCTAAAAGCTTTACAACACAGAGTGCTAACAATATAAAAGTTGGTGTCTGACTTCCTCCACAAACATTGCAGGAAAAGGTGATTACTCAGCTCAATATTTTTTTTAAATGTTATTTTCATTTACTTATTTAATCTCTATTTTGCCAGTAAAATCCCTTTGAGATTTTACAAGAGAATCCTGGTCAAGAGTGGCAACATTCACAACAAAAACATTAAAAATTAACACTCATAAATAAATTAATTAAAACATTTACAGACAAATGATTTCTTCTCAAAACCATTAAGAACAACCATAAAAACAACTTCTCATTGGCAATTCTTTTTAGCTAAGTTAATTATTTTTTACTTGTTTTTCTGTCTTTGGCCTTTTTTTTCTTCAACTCATGTCAAAACGTTGTAATATCTCCAAACCTTTCCAGTATGCATGAATAGAATTACCTTTAAACAATTGCTCATTTTTTCCTATTGCGTCTTCAGCTTTATAGTCTCATTTTGCTGATCTAAAGAAAATTTCCTGAACTTGATTTACTTTGGTTTTTATTTTAGGATGAGTCAAAAACATGGATTAGAAATGGTTCTAATCAGCCACTGTACGTGTTAACAAGCTGATCAGAGAAGAAAAACAGAACTGTGATTGTGTGATTTCTCAAAACAAGCTGCTGGATTTTCTGCTTTTTTTTTTTGTTTGTTTTTTTTGCTTTGGCTGCAAAAACTATTTTGCACAAATGGAAGTGGGTAAAGACAAAGCGGGGAGTGAAAAAGGGAACTGGGAAATCACAAGAACATAACCCCCTTGCAAAGTAGAAACAGCTTCTACTCAAGGCTTTGTTCCCAGAGCAAATAAAGAAACAAATATTTGTGTCCCAGCTGAATACTTCTTTATTTCAATATTCAGTTTGTGTTTGCAGTAAGTTTTCTTAATTTGTTCAGTGTTTGTGTCACTTTTGTCTGTATTAAACTTGACTTATTTGAATCTCTGCAGACAGTGGTGCTGTTAAGGCTCTCTGGTTTTTCTATGTAGCATTTATTTTGTTTTTCTTTTTGATTATTTTGTATGACCGGTTTTCTGCTATATAAATCTTTTACATAATTTTTTATATACACTTTTGATGTTAAAAAGTTGTATTTATATATTTTTTAATATTTTATACTAATTTGTTGTTGATGTGCCAAAGACATTTATTTCACCAGATGTGTCAAAAAGTGCTTAATATTCAGGCTTACCACAATATTATAAACAATGTTTGAAGAAGTGCTGTGTCCTTTCAGTGGATGTTCTTGTAACAATAGCATTCCAGTAACATTCCTTGGATACCAGTCAGAGGGGAAGGGACCAGGCTTTTGGCAGTGGAGTGGATCATTTATAGATGAGTCAAGTCATTTTGCTCACTCGGTTGAAACGGAATAATATTTGGTTACATTTTTAGTCTGTATCCTATCTGTTGACTTTGCAGTTCTTAAGTAGCTATTTAAATAAGAGATCCGATTAGTAAATTTGTTTATTTGAAATTGCATGTCAGCCACTTTACATGTGCATTGTGAAAACTGTTGCGCTCAAAACGGTTTACTTAAACTGAGATATTGCAAAAGTAAAACAATCATTGCATTGTTCTCGCTGGGTCACCGTGCGCTTTTCTCTCCGCATTGTGGATCTTGTAGTTTAGACGTGCACGGTTCTGCTGGTACACCTGAGGCTGTACCAGAGAGGTTGGGACATTCTTTGTTTCTTTTTAAACTATCCGGATCGCGTTTTGTGTTTTCGCACAAAGCTGACTTGTCTCTGTTACCTTGTGCCCTAATTACCAAATGGCAGTTTCCCATGATATAGATTCAAGCGGGGGTGACAGAATACAGGCAGTTACTGAACTACATGTCCCATAGTTTTTAAAGTCTTCAGTTTTCCTTGCACGCTGCCGCCTCTCCAGTTCGTCCTCTGAAGAAATCTCAAAGCGAGATCAAGTTAAAGTGCTTGACTTTAATGCAACTTCCGATTGGGCTTTCCAAAATAATTATATCAGATGTTAAGTCATCTACAAAATAAAACGAGTCTCTACTTCAACTTCAACTTTATTGTCAATTCCTCTTACATGTCCAGACATACAAGGGAATCGAAATGACGTTTCTCGCCCTCTCACGG
>CAEGAG010022990.1:0-12760 GCA_903067065.1 Brachyrhaphis terrabensis | reverse complement strand
GTGGTGGCGTAGGGGATAGCGCGACCCACATTTGGAGGCCTTGAGTCCTCGACGCGGCCGTCGCGGGTTCGACTCCCGGACCCGACGATATTTGCCGCATGTCTTCCCCTCTCATTACCCCCTTCCTGTCAGCCTACTGTCTAATAAGGGACACTAGAGCCACAAAAAGCCCCCTGGTGGGGAAACAAACAAAAAAAAAAAAGTTAAAACTTAACTTACTAAAATTAGCAGAATCTTTGCTCTGAGGTATAAGCAGTTTATTTAATTATTTTCCGCCAGTTGATGGTTTTCTTGTTATTGAGGTTTTTGTGTTTTTCTTTTAAACAGTGACCTGTCCTACAATGAGGTGAAGCAGTTACCGTCCTTCCAGGGCTGCAGCCTGTTGCAGGAGATGTGAGTTGAATTTTTTTTGTTAATATACCGTTAACTGTTGCAATAAATGATTCCTAAAATAAATGTCAAAAATTCTTCTTGAAATCTGCAGAAGCTTCCAGCACAATCACATTCAACAAATTGACAGAGATACTTTTCAGGATCTCTCAGTGCTCCGTTTGCTGTAAGTACTTCAAGAGATGGAATAACAAAAACTAAGTTCAAGATAACAAACATTTTACTCCATGTTTTTGTGTTTTCTTGTAATGTGATAATTTATAGGGACCTGAGTAGAAATGAAATTCGAGTTATCCACAAAGATGCTTTTCTCAGTCTCACTGGACTCACCAACTTGTGAGTAAAGCCTTCTTACAAATCTCCTGTATGGATTTGTCCATTTGCCAAATGTTTCATAAACATTAACTGGATTTATTCAAATGATTCTGCAGAGATCTGAGTATGAACTCCCTGTCTGTGATTCCGACAACTGGACTGAGCGCCGTCATTCAGCTGAAACTTTCAGGAAACCCACAGATGAAAAATGTTCTTCCTGCAAAAAACCTGCCAAAACTCAGGTGAGAATGAACTCGTGTTTCGTTTTGCGCTTGAAGCATCCAGGAGAGAATTGACTGTGAAACTATGACATTTCAGGTTAAATTTTATATAAAATTACACCTCAGCGTCTTTTGAGCATCTCACAGAGCTCTGCTCAATTCATCATCTCAGAATAAAAGACTTTTATTCTCTCAGGCTTTTTGTGGCTTTAGTGGTATAATTTCAAATATACGAAGATATGATTTGGCAGAGACAGCTTTAGTTCCTCAGCAGGGACAGAGAAGATGGCCTACATTCATGGGAAGATGAATGAAACTAAAGAGAGGGCAATTAGAAAACCTTTTGGAGGCTTCAAAAGTTTTGATACATGGGCAAAGATTTACCTTCCAGTCGTTCCTAAGACATACAACCGGATGACGTTGTTCAAAGCATGTTCATGTGCAACAATGGGCTAAACCTGTAATAACATTTATTTTGATGCCCTCTGTGAACTTGGATTAATATGATTTTCCAAAGAAAATATTACAATTTCAGTTTCTGAAAGCTGGTAGAGATGGACTTTGAGGTGTTACTACTTCAAAAGGTTGTTCATTAAACTATTGAATCAGGGAAAGGACCTTTCAGATTTCCGTTTGTGTAAAAAATATTTTTTTCTCCTCCTTATGATTATGCCCTACTTTATGTTGGTAGAGCACAAAAAATATGTTAATGTTTGTGCTTGTTGCATGACAAAATGGAAAAAAGTTGAAGAGGTATTAACTGACTTCTGCAAAGTCAGTTAAATTATTAGATTAGAGTATTAGATTTTTTGAAATATACATTGTAACATAAAATGTTGAGTTACTAGTCATTGAAAAGTGATAAAACCAAAGCACAAAGGGGAAAAGGAAAAAAACAACTGAATAACAAATCTATAAATGGAAACATTAACATTTACTGAAAGGCAACCTTATCAGCCTGTGAGATGTGTTTTGTAATGATATGTGTGTTTTTCCAAGGTTAAGGATACAAGAGGGTTTTTTAGGACTTGGACAAATTGTATCACAAAAGTGCAAGCACTCCAAAGGAGTAATACAAACTGCACTGCATAAACTCACACTGAGTGCCCTGTTGTTGTTTAGTTTAGCTGATACCCTGGAAACAAATGAGAAATTGCATGCAAAGAGACAGAAAAGCAGCATCCAACTCTGCGTGTTAACATTTAATGAGGAAGCCAGGCAAATCTGTTTTCTGCATATTTGTTGCTATTCTAGGAAAACATCCAAATATTTGGATGAAAACAATCAGAAAGCCCAAATATTTGCTGAGCCACATACTTCTAATAATCTTTTTAGGAGTGTTTAAAAACACTCAGATGATGATGATGTGCCCATATCAACAACAGACTTTTAAAAACCTTATTTTAAATTATTGTTTGCAGGTCCATCTCTGTCCCTTATGCCTACCAATGCTGCGCGTTTATTGGATGCGACTCAGTGACGAGGTCTTCTGAGCAAACGGACATGAAGAAATCCACAGGTGGGAATGGACGCTTGTCTTTTTAGAAATAAATAGCTGACATGTTAACTTGCGCTGTCTCTCATAGAGGATGGATTCACGTGTTTTAGTTTAACTAAATCTCCATGTAGAATTAACAACAAAGGGTTTAAAAAAATAAACCCTTTTATTTTATTTAGAAATAAGACTGCAGATTTAGAAAATAAGACTCTGCAGTATTATAAAAAAAATTCTCAGGCTCAGAGTCAGAAGAAAACCATCCAAACTATATTTAATGCAATATTTAATGACGCACTGGACAAAATGAAGACATGAATAAACAGGTGTTAACTTAGTCATTATTAAAACACCAAAACAGAGCGTTGTTTATGATAAATTTATAAATTCAACGTGAACGGGTTTTAATTGATTTGTATAATTTTTCTTGGATGGTGTAAATATTACATTAGAACAAATTTCAAAATAATATAAGTTAGTGTTTTGGATGGTAAATTAAACATCAGATAATTAAGAAACAACTGTTTATAAATCTTAAAATAGAATTATAATGGTAATTTAGGTTTAAGGAAAAAATGTTTCAGTTATTCACCTACAGCATCAGAGTTAGAGCTGCACTAAATGTGGATTTGATTAGAAAATGTTTATTTCAAGTCATTAGAAACTTGAAACTTCTCTCTGAATTGGGGCGAAAGACTTAGGGTTTGACTTGCACTTCGAAAACTTGATTTGTGTACGTCTCTGCTGATTATACAGATTCACATAGTCTGATCATTCTTTTTTATGTCTACTTTTGTGCCATTGCAGGTGTAGAAGATGGTGAGCAGGTCTCAATGATAATGCATTGTTCACCTTCACCAGGTAAACAGTCAAGCGTCTCTAATCTTGTCTCTGTGTTAATGAAACAATGCTGAAGAATTCTTAGATAGTCCTAAATTATCTTATTACATTTTCATTTCTAAACATTAAACTGTTTCTGTATCCAGGAGCCTTCAAGCCTTGCGAGCACCTCTTAGGGAACTGGATGATTCGTCTGACAGTGTGGTTTATCTGCCTGGTGTCGCTGGTCTTCAACAGCCTGGTGCTGGTGACCACCTTCTCGCCCGCTCACCAAGCCGCTGGTTATTCCCACTTCCTGACTCCGTCTTTGTCACCGGCCAGGCTGCTAATGGGTTTGCTGGCCCTGGCCAACCTGCTCACTGGCCTGTATGTCGGCATTCTGACCGTGCTCGATGCTGCAACATGGGGATCCTTCGCTGAGTTCGGCGCGTGGTGGGAGATGGGTTCCGGCTGTCAGATCACCGGAGCTCTTGCTGTGTTCTCTTCGGAGTGGTCGGTGCTGCTGCTGGCGCTGGCAGCTGTGGAGCGCAGCATGGCGGTCCGGATGATCCTAGGAAAAGTGCTGATGTCGCCCAGGAGGAACGGCAGCAGCCATCGCAGGTGTTTTAGAGGTTACCAATGCTTTGGCCTGGCTGCGGGCCTGCTCGGGTTGCTGGCGGCAGCCGGAGCATGTCTGCCTCTTCTGACCTTCAGTTACCAGTCGTCTTCTCCTCTCTGCCTGCCGTTCGCTGGTGGGGAGAGTCTGGCTCTCAGTGTCACTGTCACTCTGGTCCTGCTCAACGCCCTGGTTTACCTCTTTACGGCTGCAGTTTATACCCAGCTCTACTGCCACCTCGGCAGGGTGGAGCTGGCGGACCCAGAGCAGACCGGCGCTCTCCGTCATGTCGCCTGGCTCATCTTCACCAACTGCATCTTCTTCTGTCCCGTTGCAGCTTTTTCTTTCGCCCCTCTCCTGACCGGCTCTACAGCTGGTGGCCCGGAAATTGCCAAGTCCGTCACCCTCATTTTCTTCCCCCTCCCCGCTTGCCTGAACCCGGTGTTGTATGTGTTTTTCAGCCCAGCCTTCAGAGAGGACTGGTTAAGGCTGCGCGGTCACATGGGTTTGACAGAAGAGGTGAAGGCCGGCACTGAAAGCGGCTGCGACGATGGCGGTGGAGGGTCTGAGCTCACAGACGAGGGATCCTTCTCCCACCTGGGCTTTGACTGTGGTGTGTACTCTCAGATTTGTGGAGAGACTGTGTGCGAACAGTGCGAGGCAGTCCTGCGTGCCCGGACCTGCTCTTCCCCCTCAGCCTCCTCGGTCTGCAGGCATTTAGTGAAGTCTCACAGCTGTCCCACCCTTCTGGCTGGAGCCGCGATATGCCCGCGCTCCGAGGGGTTCTGGGCAGACAGCGGCACGCCCTCTGCTCAGTCCGAGTATGCTGACGAGGGGGACTCTTTTGTGTCAGACAGTTCAGACCAGGTTCAAGCCTGCGGCAGAGCCTGCTTCTGCCAAAGCCGAGGACTTCCTCTTGTACACTACTCATACAACATACCTCGAGTCAAAGACTAAGGATGCCTCAGTGCTCCAGTACGTCAGTGTGCACAGATATGTCTGTCATGTGAATTTAGATTCTTCATGATTATGTAATTTTTATATATAAATATATGTCAGATACAAATATATGTCAGAGCAGAAAATGTGCCAACTACCTTTGCAATTCATCAAGCACTTATGTTTGTAATTACTGTTAGCAAAGATGCAACCAATCATTGAAAGGGAATTTCCAGCTGAAAGATTATTTCTAGGTGAAATGAACTGAGTACTTCATGTTACAAACTGCTCAACTAAAGAAAATCTGACCACCGGTGCCTGCCTGCCTCTTGCGATCAACTGACATGATGATGATGATGATAATGATGATGATGACGACGACGCAAGCTAAAGGGGGTCAAAGATGTAATGATTTTTTTTATGTGTTCTGTACTGATAAGCTTTGTTAATGTATCATGCGTCAAATTTTAACATGTTTCCACAGCAAGTTTATTTTTTTAATTTGATGATTTTATATATAAATGTAGCAAATGTAATAATCATTGTTAGATTTTTTTAAGGGTTTTCTTGTGTGTGTTTGTGTGAATGTTTAAGGTGATCCAGGGTTCCGACACATTTTCCAGGTCGAGATGAGGTTGGAAAAACAAAATAAGAAAAGTAATTGTATTTTCAGACTTCTCTTTCCCATTTTCTAAAGATTGTATTCTTTCTTATATCCTTCCCACTTTCTGTCCATCTTTTCTTCATTGTGTCATTTCCTTCCCTACACACTTATGTCCTTCAGTCTCTGTCTTTGCTTTTTGTTCCATATCTATTCTCCTTATTTTTTTTTCTTCCTCTTATTGTCTTAGACGCCCGTTCTTTTCTTATGTCCTTCCGTTATTGTCACCTTATGGCATACTTTCCTCCTTTGTCTCTTTTTTCCTATATTTCCCATTTTTCAGTGAACTTCAATATTACATATAAAAGAACGCTGGAAAGTTGAGTCAAGAAAAGTATGAAACTCTTAAACGATCAGTGTGTTGGAACCCTGGTGACGTTCACCTTGTGAGGGTTGAATGATTTAGCATCGATAACTACTAGCCAATGAGCACGTGATTGTCACACACCGGCGCAGGAATGGTGGAGGTCAGTCTGTAAGAAAAAAAAAAGTATTTTGCTTTAACCTCCTCATATTAAGAATGTGATAAAAGTAGCAGATATCACTGTTTTAACAGCTGTGTGTGGTCGCTTTGACACGTGTTATTTATTGTTTAAGCAGACAGTAGTGTTTGGGTGGAGGCGGATTTCTGGTGGCCTCTGAATAATAAGTCTTTATAATCCAAGCATTCACCAAAACAGCGCCTCTCTTTTTATTCCTGTCTTTCATTAGGTCAAATTAGGAAAATCTCACCTTTAAAACTTTGAACTTTTTCCCCTAGTTTTGTCAACCTGTTTTTTTTTTTTTCTATTTCCAGACGATGTAATGAAATAATGTTGCTTTGACTGTATGTTCTGTCTGTTTTGAGCCTCGTTAAATAATCCTTGCCAGTTATGGTACAATTCAGTTTAATTAAGTCTCCATCCATCTTAAACTCACAAATGAGTTTAACTTCCTGTGCTGGTTAACAACTGGCAACCAGCTGAGTCAACAAGAAGGTATGGAAAACTGCTCCAAATAAAACAGGATGGACCTACATATATCCACATTTTTTGTGGCTTGAAATGTATACATTATGGTAAGAAATGGTAAAATATGGTATGACATATTTATTCTCCTGTCAAGTTCCATTATCGGTGATTTCTTACTGCATCCTTAATTAGTTTTTTATGTATGTGACAAAAAGAGCATTATTGTATTACAAAGTGAATAAATGTAGATGTCTTTTCATCCTGACCTGGTTGAGGCTGGGCGTGACAGAGTCTGACGGATGTTTAGTGTGCTCAAGCATGACTGCACTCATTGAGGTGGTTACACCCTCGGAGCATGTATCCACAAGCACACGCCATGTGAGTGCTCAGGAATTCAGGCAATGTAGGGAACTGCTCTCCTCCAGCACCGAGACGTTCTCATGTCTTCTTTAGGCTCCAGTCTGTGTTGAATTTGATTATTATAGACACATCTTACGAGACACATCGATTCTTGCATCAACCAAAATGTCTGGTTTGGTTTTGCCATCTGATCTCCTGTCTACTGAAAATGTACGAATCTTTCAGTGGTTTATTTTTTATATATATATTTTTAATGTAAATTATTTGAAAAGGAAACTCAAGAGTGGGATGTTTGCTAAGGAAGCTACCTCCTCGGTTGAGGCTGCCAGCAGTGCTTTGTAAAAGAGAGTCTGTTTTTATTTTTCACTGTTTGCATCCTCAGCTTTATGATGTTAACCTTGGCTGTACATCATTTTAGTAATGTACAAGTTGTGGGAGGAATCTATGTACTGTATACTGTGATTTTTTTTTTTTTTCCTGTTTCTTAACCAAATCCTAAATGATCTTTTCTCTCATAGATACAAAATTACAGAATACATATTAGCTGAAATATTTTACATTATTTCTGTTCAATTTGAATCTTACTTGTAGTTTTGTGTCAAATCTCCGTGTTTTTTCTTTTCAAATAGGTAAATGAATTCTTTAAATTGTGAATGAATAAAATTGGAAAAAAAAACAAAAACAAAACATGGATGTTCTTTTATGTTCCTTCAGTATTAAAAATTTTAATTTGAAGAATACTCGTTACATTTTTTATTACACTGTTGTGTGGAATTGAACTGTTAATTATAGCACATGGCCAAGCCAATATATATTTTTATTGCATTCCTAGGAGTAAGTTTTACTTAATAAATTCAGTTTCTAAAGTAAAACAAAAAAAACAACATACGTTTTGGCCAAATTCAATTTCTAAAACTGCAGACTCTTAACTTTAGTTTTGCTACATAAAACAGTAATGCAAAGAAACAAGAGATTTAAAAGAAAAAAAAATGAAATAAGAAAAATATTAAGCTCTTTTAAAAAAATCACACATTTTTCTCAATTTCTGTAATGTCAGCAGTACTGAGATCAGCCGGTTGGGAGAATCACACCTGTTATCCTTTGACACTGGAAAAAAGCTTTTTGTTTGTTTCCACAAATATTATATCTGCATCTTTACTGACTTGCTCTGTTTTCATGGTCAATCAAAAGATAACTGATTAAAGTAGGGAAATATCTCTTTAAATGAATCATACAAGGTGTTTGTTTACCTGAGATTGAATCCCAATTCTCACCATCAGCACAAGAAGAGTGGCTGCAGGAGCTGCAGTTCCCCCTTGTGGTGGCTGAAAGAGGAATCTATTTTGCTCAACAGGGGAGTAAAAAAGTTTAAATTTTTATGCCAACTTTTTGGCTTTTATTTAAAAAATATATAAAATCAAATTTAGATCTCCAGTGTTGCATTTTAGACATTTCAGTGACAGCAAAAATAACACAACCAAGTAGCGATAAAGATTTGTACACTGTTATAAAGAGATTATGATAAAACATGTTTGCTGCAGCATTGTTAAAGAGCTAAATATCCACTTGTTTCAGCATGCATACAAGCTAGTGTTGGTACTGCAGCACAGCTAGCAAATGCAGGAAACTACAACAGTAACAGTTAAACAGACGATACTTTGCAAGAAAGGAAAGAGTCACATGATTGTTTATTGATTTAAAAAGAAAAATAAACTTTTTACCTTCTGGCAACTTTTGAGGCAAAACAGTATTGAAGTGAGCATGTTTAGTTGTTTCTAATATTGACTTAAATATTACCATATTTTCCAGACTATAGAGCACATCTTACTATAAGCTGCATCTGCAAAGTTTTTTTTTTTTTTAAATGGAAATGTATATATATAGTATAAGCCGCATGGTTCAAAGCGTGGGGAAAAAAGTAATGGCTTATAGTCGGAAAAATACTGTAAATTATTTAATATTAATATTGCTTTAGTATTTTACTCTCCTAAAAAAATATGGCTTCTGTGTTCTGTACATCAAATGTGTTGGTTTATTGTTATTTTTTAGGTATATTTCTATTTTGGAAAAAAAAAGAATGCATGTAGAGAGATAAAAAGTAAATATGTATGCAGAAAAACTCAGGCTTGGAATAAATAAATGCTTTGGCTGCAGAGACCTAGCAGTGAACTGAAACATTTTTTACAGTATTAAGCTTTTACCTTCTAAAAAATCATGTTTGGTCACATTGAAACTTTTGGATTACCAGCTTTATGTCTTACATCTGTAAGCATCTGAAAAAAAGCATTGTAATGAGAACATTCCTACTTGCACAGTGTCACAGAACTGCTGTTTCTGGCTATGGTTCAAAGCATTTGAGTGGTTTCGTCCAGCGTGGTCATGCTATCCTGCCATTGCTGCCGTCGTAATGTTGCTGCCATCTTGCTCTGTCTTGATGAGTAGAAAAGTAGTTTGGAACTAATTTGATATATCAAGCTTTGCTCTGATCCTTGCTGTCCTTTGCACATATAATTTGTAAGACCTGGTTAAGTGTCGAAACACCTGACAGACACAGAGACGTTGGTGGCCCTTTATGTGGCCAGAGAGACGTGTGGAAAGTTCAGTGGATCTTTTTCAGCTGTACATCAAGGCAGGAAATATTTACATTCACAGCATCAGAGGAATAACTTGCCCCAGCTGGTAAAAGCCGAAAGACAGCATGTGTTTCATTCTGCTGACAAATGTTTTCATTGGGAGACATCCCAGATCATTCTTTCCATCACACACATCCTGCTGTGCACCGTAGAAGGACACCTCACACGTTCACTGATGATTTGCAAGTGCCCAAAATTCCTTTATGCAAGGTGAATCGTTCAATCACAACTAAGTAAAAGCAGTCAAGTTGGGGTTT
This sequence comes from Brachyrhaphis terrabensis, assembly GCA_903067065.1. Classification (NCBI taxonomy): domain Eukaryota; kingdom Metazoa; phylum Chordata; class Actinopteri; order Cyprinodontiformes; family Poeciliidae; genus Brachyrhaphis; species Brachyrhaphis terrabensis. The sequence continues at coordinate 3,104 of CAEGAG010022990.1, read as the reverse complement.
TTATGTTTTTATCCACACACTGATCCAGACATCATCGTCCAACACTTGATATTTATTATCAGTCAAATATACTTTTAAAACACAGAAATCACAACTACTCTGATAAAACTATGACTTACTTTCCAAATAACACATTAGTGTGCCAATTCTGTCAGTGAAAGAAACCCAAGATGTCGGCGGATGAAAAAAAGACAAAGATATTATTGATTAAGCACTTTTAGGGATGTAACTTGAGCATCTTGTGATTCTAAGCCATCATCCTGCTGGGGATCGATTCATCGCCTCTTCATTCAAAGACAAAACTCTCATTCACTGGCCGCTTTCTTTTCTTCTTTAGCAATCTGAGCTGCAAATCATAAATAAATATGCATTAACTCATTAAAATATATTAGCATTGTATGAGATTACAAAGAAAACTGCAAAACTGAACAATCAGATTGGTCCTTTGCCCCTTTGTGTTAAAAAAGAATGAAAATTTACAGATTAAACTGCATTAAGTTTCTTTTGGTAATTTGGAAAAAATTAATTAATTGTAATAACTGGTATATTTAGTATAGTACATTTGAGGATATTCAGCTTTCCTCTACAGATAAATATCAGATTTTCACTGTGAGTTTCATATTATTATTTTTTTAAATATAAAATCTAATATTCTGAATTCATTTTTCGCAAGTCTGTAAGTTTTCTCACAAGAAGACCTGCAAGAACTTGAATCATGTTTTCGGTAATATGGAAATTTGAGACAGGATGCTGCAGGTAATTTATATTTGACTATAAATATTTGATTTTCTGGAGAAAGTTACCAAAATACTATTAATCTGTAAAAAAAAAACAGGTTACCAAAAACTGGTTTCCATCCATGCAATGGATGGAAACCAGCATGCCACTTACGTCGGACCTCCAGTTTGCACTCCACCACATCCTCGCCCTTGTCGTTGACAGCTTTGCACATGTAGACGCCGCCGTCGAAGGGACATGGCTTACGGATCTCCAGCGTCAGAATACCTTGCTTGGACAGCATACGATACTTGGCTTCATTGGAGATGTCCATTTTGTTTTTGTACCAGGTCACTTTGGGCTAATGAGGCAGAACAAAGCATAACAGTTCTGATATTTTTACACTTTTATTTAACAATATTATTTAATGAGCCGTCATTGGTTCAATCTAACTACAGATTATGCTTGGTTGTAAATTTGCTTTAATTAAAGTGATCGTAATTTGTTAATCTATTATTAATTCTATTTGTTCAGATATATTTTTCTGTTGCCAAGTTTTAGTCATTTTGAATAAAAATTGTTTGGCCTTCACAGTTTATCCGTGCCCTGAATTGGATAGTTTTGGTGTTTCAATGTCAAAACTAAATGTTCGTAAAATATTTTAATCACGTCTTTAACAGGAAGCTGTGGAAGATGAAGTGTTTGGACCAGATAGCCGTAAAAATCCCTAGCAAACCCTACTGGATGGGTACAGATAATGAAATTTACAGACTAGCGGGTACGAACTAGGCCTTTAGTTACTTATTCAAGACAAACTGGATATTTGTCCTCACTAAACTGACTTCAGTATCCTGAATCTAAAAAAGACAATATTTGTGTATTTTAAATTTTTTTTTGTTGTTTTTCTATCCATAAAAAAATACTCCTTGCTCTGTGCTTTTGTATATTTTCTTTCCTCCCAGCTTAGTAAACTGCTCTTTACTAATTGCTACATACTGATTTAAATTGTTATTGATTGGATTTGATTTAGATATGTGTTTGATAGGATTTTATTTAAAGTGAATTTGACTGAATAAAAATTAATTGGACAGTTTTTATTCTGTCCAATTGATTGTATATACAATCAATTGAATCTGATTGTATATAAGGCACCCAGAGATTACTTCTGCTGTGTCCTTAAACTCAAGCAATAAATTAAATTCAATTAAATTACCAACATTCTTTTTTGTCAAATACAGGATACAGTTTTTGTGAATTAATTTGAAGACGCATACCTTTGGTATTCCTCGCACAGCACAGCTGAGGGTGGCGTTGTATCCTGCTATTATCGACCGGTTCACTAAAGGATGTGTGAACTTGGGAGCCTCTGAGAAGTCATGCTCCCTGTATGTGGGAGATTTGTAGTCAATACCTGCTGAGACATACAAAGATTAGGTAACTTTTTTCTTCTATTACATTCTTCTTGTACTTCTGATCATTTTCCCCGATTTATAAGACAGAGCCGACCTGATTTCTGGATGAACACACTGTCCTTCGTGGTGAGTGGCTCCAGGCTGAGGCCCACCAGGTTGATGGAAAACACTCGGAAGATGTACTCATTCCCCATGATGAGGTCGGACACCACGCAGTGTGTTCGTCTGTAGTGATCATGGACTGTGAACCACTCCTTTATGTGGATCACATAAAATGCTTCAATGAGGTTTGATAAAACTAAATAAGTCCAAAACATCACTCCTTATTTCTCTGTCCTTTGCATGTGCAATTTTAGGGATGTATTGTTTCAAATGTTTTTTGATCTTCTACTGAACTAACAAAAGTAAGAGAAATCGGAAGAAGACAGGAGTATATCTTAACCCTAATGAAAAATATGGGAAAAACTTCCACTTGTCTTCATATTGTAGCAGAAACCAAAGGCAGGCTATTTCTTAGATGCAGGATAGAAACAGGATATGAGGCAACCTTAAAGCACATTTGACCTCAGTGCTTTTCTCTCTGACATGAACCAGGTAGATTTATTGGTAACATGATGACCACCACCTAAAAGCTCATTGTGTTGCAAGTAAAATTAATTTGATCTAATAATGACTGCGGTGAAACACGAGCTGACCGCCATGCTGGCTGGCGAACAATGTCTCTGCGTCACTGCACAGACTATCTAGACCGGGTCAAGGCTGAGAAGATAAGATTAGGACATTCCTGGGTAACATTGTTCTTGGCAGCTTGAGGTGGAGGATGGTGGCAGTAGGAGATCTTTGCCAACTGGATCATTATTACACCGTGTTCCAAATTATTATGTAAGTGATATTTTCTCAGATTTTCTTAAATGGTCAATGCAAATGATGGTCAGTATAATTTTCAAGTCATGAACTATTACAGTATAAATCTAA
>CAEGAG010022929.1:0-10182 GCA_903067065.1 Brachyrhaphis terrabensis | reverse complement strand
ATGACAAATTCTGGGATTTATTATGAGTCTCTGCTTATTTCCAGGCCCAAAAGAGAAACTTCACGTTCAAAAACGAGCCCAAAAAGGCGCAACCCGCGACTCATTAAGTCTGCAAGCGACTTAAAAAAAAAAAAAAAAAAGCCACAATAATCGGACTTGGTGACAGAAACTCTAAATAGTTCCTGTTTTTCCACCAACAAAATGCGCATCTCCCTCCATTATTTACATTTCTGTCGCATAGAGACATCGGTCAGTCGACAAGACTAGTAGAGGAAATACAGTTAAATAACAAAAGAAGGTAGTAACGCAAAAATGATTTTGATAAGTAACTTTAATCTGATTACTGGATTTGAAATAGCAACGCGTTAGATTACTCGTTACTGAAAAAAGTGGTCCGACGTCAGTAACGCGTTACTGACAACACTGCATACATCTATAGCTTTTCATTTTTAAACGGGTAGAATATTCAGATGAAGGAAGTGATCTTTTTGTGGTTTCGTCGTTTAAATACATGTTTCCAATTCTATGCTAAACATAACTTCTAAGCTCCAGTTCAGTCCCTTCTCTCAAATAATGTTATCCAATATATTTAACATTAACACAACCCACTATAGTTTTCGGTTTGTAAACATGATGGTAGCAGTTTTGGACGTGTAGCACTGACAGATGGACATAGTCATCTATCCGTACTATGGTAGGAAAATCTGACGAGGTAGCACTGATAGAACACCGGCCCTGGTAGGTTGTCTTGACTCAGATATTTCTAGTAATGTTACTAGAAATATTGTGATATTTGATGCATGAAGTCTGCTTTCATTCACACAGGCCTCAAAGCTTGTGTTTCTGAGCGCTTTCTAAAGATCCAAAGCATTTCTAAATGCCTTTATCCAGCCATAATCAAGAAGTTAGAATATGCCAGATTAAAAGTAATCTGGGATAGCTGGCAACAACCTTTAATCCTCCCACGGTCTTTAAGAGAACCGCACCAGTTTTTAACTGCTAGGTTCATCCATCCATCCAGAAGGAAACCCTGAACATCCATCCTCCCAGCGACATCCTTCAGCTGGAAGGCTGTTCTAATCTTAAACATCATGTTTTCATCAGCTGTCAGTGGAATATCATCGCAATTAACCTAAATAAGAGGTTGAAATCATGAAATAAAGGGCATAAACATTTTCCACTCTGTGAATTGTGTATCTGAAATAAAAGAAATTTAAAATTATATTCTAGTTTGTGGAATGGTTTGTGATGGTAAGTAGGTTCTCTTGTTTCTTGAAGACCTTCAGCTTTCAAACAAAAGGTTTTTTCTTTTTTGATATTTAGAGACCTCCCGGTGAGTCATTTTGAATCATCTTTTGTGAAATGCTTGCTAGCAATGGAAACATGCGAGCAGTTTCTGTCACAGGTCTGAAGGTGTAAATGATTGAGAAACTGAAGGAGGAGAAGACTCGAGGCTAAACTTTGGTGTTAGAAAGGTAAAACCGAATGTCCTCTACTCTGTTTAGTCATGGTATTCAGGACTATTCATTCTCTTTGAGATGCAGGTCTTTGGCTCTTCTCTGTTGGTTCATACTTAAACTTGTCATTTTGTGAGGAAGCTACTCCTTGCTATGAAGGTTGCACCTTGATGCTTTTGGCATAGACTCAAGATGATTTTGGAAAAACACAGAAGTTTTTATTTGTTTTAATTTTTAGATGATTTTGCTGCTGATATGTCACCTGCAGATCTGTGATGCAAATGTCCCATTCCACAACCTCCCACAGATGCAGAACCAGTGACTGTGAAGGGTAACTGGAGTACAGTGAACTCCTTGAAGAACCATTATAAGATAATTTGCACTTTGTTAGATGTTTCTTCATCCTGCTGGAAGAACCTATCAGATGATGGGAACACTGAGTCCATAAAGGGAGGAACATGGTCTGTAACAACTCTGAAGTAGACTTTGGAATTAAGCAACAGCAATTGGTACTAACGGTGAGCCGAGGAAATATTTCTCACATCATTTAACCATTACTACCAACCTGAACAAATAATACAGGTCCAGATATTGTTTAGGTAATCCAGCTGAAATATTTTCTAATCTGTAATTGTACAGGTCTGGTGAACCAGTGGGAATTTTAGCATCAGTTTCCCATTCTTAAAACTAAGGAGTGTTAGCTGGTGTGATTTATGACCAGCAGTTTCCATTCACACTGCAGGGTTTCCCTCAGAAAACTTGCTAAGCCCAGTGGTCGGGACGCCAAGGCGGTCCATTGGCACTCCACCGTGTTTTTGCAGTAAAAGATCTTAAGTAGAAAAGAAATTTAAAAATATTACTGTGTAATTATATGTTACGAGAAAACATTGTCAGTAAAACAGTATTTAAACCCATAACTAGTCTTAAGTCCAAATTAAGTCAGTGGCTTTTTAAGGCCGACTTCATAAGGTCCCCCAGGGCTTCAGGAGCAAATTAGCAGAGACCACAAATGTAACATTTGATTATTGAGATTATCAATGCTGCTAAATTTGATTTAAAAGTTTCAGCATAAATAGATTAAAATATTTTAAATTAACATTTAAATGTAAGATTTTAAGGAGCTGGCAAGTTTACTTTGTAAAAGTTCAAAGAACAGTATTCATAGATTGTTTTGTTACCATAGCTACAATCTGATGCTATGAGTTTATCTTTGAGTTTGAGCTCTGTTTGTTCACAAATGTAAATTGGTAAACTTATTGCTTTTTAGGTTGGACTACTCCCCCCCTCTCCCAGATTTCACTAAATCTAACAGAAGCTGCTGATATATTTAGCATCAAGAGGGGCCCCTAAGTCAAATTCTGCTCCAGGCGTCATACAGCCTTGGACCGGCCCTGCATGATGAGTTAAATCCGCTGCAGAGATGCACAACAAACAATATTTAGTTATTGGTTCTGGTGTGGCTTTAGTAGCTCTTCCATTTCATGTCTGTTGAGTTTTTAATAAGCTCACAGTAATTGTTTTGGTTGCTCGAGTTTATGGGACAAGTTATTCCGATCTCTGCACGGTTGTGCGTATTAACTCTGGTTGACTAAGTGGATAAAGCATTTAATATGATTTGGTGCATCGTGTAACTGGAAAAATAATACTAAAAAGAATAATATAATAATATAAAACCAATGTGGTGACTAAGAGGCCAGCGTGAAAGCTCCTCAACGGGCTGAACCTGCATGATGAAGCTAGCGCTGGTTGTTAACCACTAACTCTCCGGCCAACCACGAACACATACATAAAATGCTTATAAGCATCTCAGCATGTTGGGGAGCATGTTGAGATAATACAAGATAACACTGCACACAATTCTTTGTTCACAAAGAAAAATCATTCTCATCATTCCTCAGCAAGCACCTCTGAAAGCACCACCACAAGTTATTCCTGTGATTCAAGCAGTAGGGTTTAAAAACTCTTACCTTGATTTGGAGTTCGCCAAAGAAAAATAATTCCACATTGATGTAAATATCCTTACAGGTCAGCCTGTGTGCAGTTTGAGTGAAAAGAGGCGTGCGATTTGTGCTGTGACAGTACGCGAGGCAATGCACAGCGCCAGCTGTGTGATTGGTCCGCTCTCCAGGCTTTAAATGTATACGCTATAAATTAATCTTTTAGGAATAAAACTCTCAGAGTAGCACAGACGCTTGTAATACAAATAAGAAAAATAAATAAACGAGTAAAAAAAAATATTTCTTCAAAAATCAAAAACAAGCAATCCTTGGCCTGCGGGCTAGGGGGTGGAGTCGGCTAGTAAAGCATGGAGGGCCGCCAGGCTTATAATACACTGGGGGAATCCCTGCACACCAATCTGTCTGGCACCAAACACCTTGTCAGGTTCAAAGACAGTCCTTGTGATGCTTGGTTTGAACTTTAGGAAGTCATCTTCAACACTTGGGTAGTAATTAGTTACATTTTCTTAATCTTTTGGGGAAAATGTACTTTTAGCAGTAGTTTTACACTTTTAAACTATTGTTGAGTGAATTATTATGAGGTATCACTACCCTTGAATAAAATTCCTGAATCCTCTACTCACTGTAAGAAACTTTACTGAAAAAAGAGAAAACATATTTTAATCAAAAATACACCACATACAGACACATTCCTTCAGTTTATGGTACAGTGAAATTTCTTGTTTCACACAGGAAATATTTTCTACTTCTTGAGTCTTTAGGTCCATTCTAAATCAACTTAATCCCGTGTAGTCAAGGTGCACAGTAAATTTGCTAGTAAATGTGATCAATCCTCACATTTACTTAGTTTTGGTTGATCAGTGGTGAGTCAGTTACACATTGAACCGATCTTAAACACCTCCACCAAGACCTGAACCCCATTGTTGCTGTCTTAGTGACTGTGTCACAGCATCAATTATAAAATATCGACATCGATTAAATTTGGCTTGATCAATCAGAAAACTGCAGTCAGTGCAACCCCAGTGATCAACCATAGACATTGTCTAATCTATTACATTCTATCCATTTTCTGCACACCCTTGTCCCTAGTGGTGTCGGGATGGGTGCTGTTGCCTATCTCCAGCGAATGTATCGGGCGAGAGGCGGGGTACGCCCTGGACAGGTCGCCAGTCCGTCGCAGGTCAACACAGAGACGGACAGGACAAACAACCATGCACACGTACACACACCTAAGGAGAATTTAGAGAGACCAATTAACCTGACAGTCATGTTTTTGGACTGTGAGAGAACGTTGGAGTAACTCAATGCAGAAAGACCCCGGGCCCGGAATCAAACCCAGGAGCTTCTTGCTGCAAGTCACAGTGCTACCAACTGCACCACTATGCAGCCTTATATTACATTAAGTAGTAAGTTTTGCATTGAAAAATATTGACTCAAGTGTTTTTTCTGTATTTTATTTTCACAATGTAGTGTATGCACTTATGTGTACACTACATATATTTTGTCTCTGATTCCATCATTTTAAAATATTAACTCAAACCTTGTTAATATTATTCAGTGCCTGTAGCCTTTTAACCAAATGCTTTTCAACTCTTACCTGAGTAATTTTTTGCATGGCTCTTACTTGAGTAAAATTTTTCTGTTTGCTACCCACTTGATTAACCTATTCACCATTTATTTCCTTGGCATCTGGACAGTGTATCTCATAAAGTGGATTGTGGGTGTAAACTGAAAATAGAGCTCAATCATTGCAAGTTTTTCTATTGCAGATGTTGATACCAATAGTTCATATTTCAGCTGAATTGAGGGTGGATGTTTATGACACATCGCTTGCCTAATGGAGACAATTTGGTACAAACAGCTGTTGTTTCAGCTGAATGTCCATTTGAGTTGGATAAGCTGTCAGATTTCTGCCTTTGTATTTGGAATTCATCAATGATGAATTCCAAATACAGACTCATTTACCTTTGAGTCTTGAGCAAGTGTAATTTGTTTCACTCCACTCGTGCTTTAATTGTAACTGTTTATTTTGCACACAAACAAAACTGTATGTCAACATACAGCATTATTATCACATCGTCAACTGTTTTTTAATCAACCCAATCAGCCCACATAGCTTTTCCTGTTAAAGTTTCCCTCAAAGGAAGTCACTGACTTTAAGTTGTTGTTCTTTTGAAGAAGTTTAGCTCCACCTTCAGGACAGAACTGACTACTGCAGCTGTGAAAAGCTCCTGTGTCTAAGTTTTAACATTAATACAAACTGATACAAACTGATTTTGTATTAATTTTTTTTAAATCTCACATTCATTGTTCATTTCGCCTGAGACTGACAAATTACACTATATGTTCAGGTGAAGTTAGAATGACTGAGATCTATTTTCAGCCATTTTCAGCCAGAGGGGCAAAATCCTTCGTTCAACATTCTATTGAATAAAATATAAAATATTTATTCTACAATAATTTTAAGCTTTTCATGTTCTATGGCACAAATGAAAACTAGCATAATCCTAATGGATCCTTAACATGGATGAGTTTCTGTCTCTATTTTACTGTAAAAGTCCCATCAACAACCCAGGTGGAACTTGAACCCACAACCCCCAGCATGATGCCTTATCCATCAGGCCACTGGGCCTCCACAAGCCACATTTGTAAAAGTGTGAAAATGCGTTTTCTTTTTAATAATTTAAAAAATTTAATTTGCTGAGGTGATGGACCAGACTCTATGACAGAACTCCCATAGGTTTGAAAATGTCTAAATAGACAAATTTCAGATTTCTAAAAATTATTCTCCAAAACAAGCCAGCCACCTCAATGCGCTATTTCTCTTCCTGATAACTGGGTGAAATCTGTCTCAATTTTTCATGATGTCACAGAAGGAAGTGATATGTTTGAAGTGTTGTCTTAAAATGCCTCTGTTTAACCCAAATGTTCTAAATTAAGTTGTCAGAACATCATCAACTAAACTTTTTAAATCATTTAAAAGGCTTGTTATTCTGGCGTTTGGAAAATAAAAGCCCCATGTCAAATATTGTTGCCATGTGGAGTCAACAACTGTAAATGAGCATTTGCTGATATTTTATTGTACAAAAGTAATATTTCTCTTGATTTGTGAATAATTTTTAATCCAACTTGCTGTCAGTGAGCATTACTCAGTGAGTTGTTTTTTACTCAGTGGGGCATCTCCAGTAGGTGATCAGACAAAAATAGCAACAGCAGTACAATCCTTGGACTGGGGACAATTAAAGGCCACCCAAAAATGTTAAATTTTGTCACAAATCATAATGCTTCAAATATCGCAAGCTATCCTGAAAGCGTGCCATTGGCATGTTGGATGCAGGGATGTCCACCAGAGCAGTAACTGCATGGCTCAATGTTCATTTCCAAACCATAGGCCATTTAAGAATTCATTTCCAACAGACTGGCACTACTGCAAATGGACCTCATCCTCATCAGCTACGTGTGACCACTCTAGCACAAGATTGCCACATCCGGCTCATCCATCTGCGGCTCATTGTGCTAGAGTGGTCACACGTAGCTGTGGGTGTCAGCTAAAGCCAGCGACACCCACAGCTGATGACACTATTAGTCTGCACAACAGACGCATCACACCTCACACTGTCTGTAACCACCTATGAGAAGTGATCTCAGATCTCAGATTTATTTATTTTTGTGCCAAATGGGCAATTGATGTTACAGCAAGTACAAAAACTAAAACACAAAGTATCAAAGATTAAAAAATAAGAACAAAACGTATCAAAAAGACATGGAATACCAATCAATACATAATGAAAAAAGCACAACAATGTATTTCATCATGGACTGACAGTTGCCCTAAACACCAGATCAAGTACAAATGATCAAGTATAAAAGAGATATCTGTAGGAACAATATCTCTTTTGTTCCTACAGAGATATTGCTGTAGGAACAAAAGAATATTTGTACCTATTACTTTTTATCCTAGGAAATCTGAGCCTGATGCCAGAAGGCAGAAACTGGAACTCAGCATATAGAGGATGAGAAATATCAGTAATAACAGCTTTAGTTTTTCTAATGATTTGTTTTTTACACAATTCTGTGAGTGAGCTTTGATCAACCCCTAAGATCTTATTGCTAATATTAATCACTCTGCTGAGGGCGTTTCTTGACCTAATACTAAGATTTCCGAGCCAACACAGTAGAGAAAAAGTCAACACCGATTCAATATATGATCTATAAAATAAGACCATCATTGACTTGTCCACTTGAAACTTTGCGAGCTTCCTTAAACAGAATAATCTTTGCTGTCCCTTTTTTTGTAAGTTTTCTGAATGGCAGGTAAATTTTAACTTGTTATCCAAAATAGTCCCAAGGTATTTATAGTTTTCTACTATCTCCACTGTCTGACCTTTAATTACTGTTTGATTTGTGTCATGGGGTTTCAGTCTAAAATCAATGCACATGTCCTTTGTTTTCTGTACATTTAATAAAAGAAAAGCATTATCACAACAGTCAACAAATTCATCGATCACAGGGCCATGGGCATGTTCATCATCATGTAGAAGGCTAACAATCACTGAGTCATCTGCAAATTATAATATTAACCTATTATCATGCCGACTGCGACAGTCATCCATGTACAAAATGTAAAGAAGAGGGGAAAGGAGCCAGCCTTGAGGGGACCCGGTAGACAGAAACATCTCTTTAGACATGCATCCGTTCACTCTGACTGACTGTGATCTGGATGTTAACAAATCGAGAATCCAGCCCACCACATTAAAATCCAGATAAAAGTTATTAAGAAGTTTATCAATGAAAATATGGGGCTGAATTTTGTTAAAAGCCGATGAAAAGTCTACAAATAGCAACTTGGCGTGATTTTTATTATCTTCAAGATGTTTAAAAACACAGTTTAATTAAGTGGCAGTGGCATCCTCAACTCCGCGACCGGCCCTATAGGCAAACTGTAAAGGATCCAATAAATGTTCAGCCTTGGTAAGAAGATATCTCTTAATCAATTTTTCAAAGGATTTTATGACAAGGGAAGTCAGTGCAACAGGTCTAAAATCATTAAGAACTTTTGGGTGGCTCGTCTTAGCAACAGGAATCAGTATGGGGGTGTGCTGTGGTGGCGCAGGGGGTTAGCACATCCCACGTTTGGAGGCCTTCGTCCTCGACGCGGACGTCGTGGGTTCGACTCCCAGTCACAGCGACCTTTGCCGCATGTCCTTCCCCCCTCTCCTTGCCCTCTTTCCTGTCAGTCTACTGTCAAAAAATGCGAGCCACTAGCGCCGCTAAAAACTCTTTGGAGAAGAAATAAATAAAAATAAAAAAAATTTAAGAAAACAAAAAAAAGAAAGGAATCAGTGGACCGCTTTCAGCACCTTGGCACCCTCTGTAGGTTAAGATGTAATAAAAAACAGGAGCCAACTGTTCCACACAAGAGGAGAGCAGTCGACCACTGATATTATCTGGTCCTGGGCTTTTTCTAACCTTACAGCATTTAAAAGATTCAGTTATTTGTAGCAATGTTATCAATTCCAATATGAACATCAGTAATTATTGAAAATATATTTTGAGTTTCTTTATATATTGCATAACCCAAATGTTCATAAAATTCTTGACATGGGGCATTTATATTTTTGTTCAATGTAGAAATAATGTTAGTAATCCTAACTGACCAAAAACAGGAAACATTTGGTGTGGCATGGTTAATGTCAGACAGTGAAAAAAAGGAACTATCAAATATAACATCAAAATGTTATATTTGTTCAACTAGTTCTTTCACTAAAACACTAAATATGGTTCTGATGCTGAAAAACATCTGGGCTTTTCTTCCTCACTTACGGTCCCAGTTTCTATCCTGGACTCCATGTTGCTTGCAGAAACTATGACTATGACGTTGCCAGAGACAATAGGTGACAGAAAATGTCAAGAAGAGCAGCTTCCCCCATGGAAATCCCAATGTGCAAGAATTAAACACACAAAGCCTGTTTTTCCATATCTGGTGGCAGTTCTTAGAATGCAACACCAGCTTCGGCACATTGTACCACACTTAATGGCTTCATATCAAGCATATTTTAATATCAAGCAGAGATGTTGTTGGTACAAAAATAAGTTATTAAATTATCATTAATAAATGCAGGCCTCAGAAATAAATAAATTCAAAAATAGTGGCTGGCCAATCAAAAATGAATCGCATTGATGACTCACCCAAGAGGTCACAAATGAACTCTGAACTATCTAACAACATTTAGAGCTGACAGGAGCCATGCTCTTACTGGCAAATCCAGGGGAGGTGGTGTTTGTATTTCCATTAACAACAGCTGGTGTAACAATGCCACCCTGGTCTCCAGTCATTGCTCGGTGGACATTGAGTTCATGGTTGTGAGATGCAGACCTTTCTACCTACCCCGGGAATTCACCAACATTATAATTTTTGCTGTCTACATCCCGTCCAGTGCCAACACCAAGCAAGCACTGAGAACCCTTCACTTTGCCATCAGTGACAGACAATCCATGTACCCGGAGGGTGTTTTTATTGTTGCTGGAGATTTTAACCAGGCTAACATGAAGACTGTTCTTCCTAATTTCCATCAACATGTGGATTTTCCGACCAGAGGAGAAAACACGCTGGATTTGGTCTACACTAATATCAAAAAAGCCTTCAGAGCAATCCCTCGGCCCAATCTCGGCTCTTCAGATCATCTTCCGATTATGCTCATCCCAGCATACCAACCCCTGCTCACCAGACAAAAGCCTGTGGTGAAGAAGGTGAGAGTGTGGTCTGA
>CAEGAG010022897.1:0-107920 GCA_903067065.1 Brachyrhaphis terrabensis | reverse complement strand
TATATATATATATATATATATATACACACACACACAAACACACGAAACCTTAATATCTGAATTCAAAGCCAGGCATTTATTTATATGCCAAAAATTAGACCTCTTTACAAGCACAACCCTGCTGTGCCAGTAAAAACACCTCTGGGCTGTGTTCGCCATTCCTTAATGCTCTGATCGGCAGCCTCCCGCAAAGCATGATGCATGAACCCATTTAAATTAACAAAGGAATGGCTCCCTCATAATCTCACTGCATTTCACAGTCGCGTCGCCGCTTGGATGAACAATATATCATAGTACATACACAAACCTGCACCCACAAACAAATGCCCTTGAGCACCACACACTACAAGCCTGACTGTATGTTCTCTGCTTAGATGGTGAAACCCCGGACAGACATTACAGTCTGCATGCACACTCAAAATTAAACCCGGAGTATGTTCAAAGAGTTGACCAAGCAAGTAAATGCATCCTTTGTGTAGATTAGACCTCTGTCCACACTCCTCACATATCTGCATGCACCTTAATGCACCGTTTTTTTTCCCGCAGACACAAACACGTTATGCATTTATTCATGTTTCCAGCTGAGCGCAACACTGCTGCAGCTTTGATGTGGCAGCAGGCGATGACACAAAAGACAAGCAGGCTGATGAAAGTGACTGGCCTGTTTAAATTATTCCTCTGCTTGTCAATTTGCTCCACTGTAAGGCGGCGCGCGTGCGTGCTACGAGGGTACGAGTAAATATACATGTCATTGCCATGAAGCAATTATTAGGCAAAATTAGATCAGTAATTACAGGCTTGAGAATAAAGTGGGAGTTCTTTATTAGTGAAGCCGCTTGCTATTCAACAAACAGAGGAGAGCCGGCACATTAATGAGAGACGACAGCGGACAGATGGAGGGAACAACTGCAGAGAACTTCCAATTTAAGACCTTGGCTCAACGGCGCGAGTGTTTTTCTCAGGGACACACAATCTAAGTGTAGAGTAACTAAATTAACGTCAATTAACATGTGGTCTTAAACGAGCCCCATTCTCTGTGTTGTAAAGGTTAATAAAGCAGCAATTATTTGCTATGTAATAACAGTATATTTGCTTTCCTCTGGTCTGTCTACCATCTTTATCAGTGTTTTTCAAGGCGTTTAATACAAGAAAATGTTGGACAAAGTGTAGCAAAATTACAATAAAGTCTGTTGGCAGAAACTCCCCCCACACGTCTCCTATTCAGAGTAGCGGCCTTAACGTTACACGCAGATAATTTTAGGGTGCATTCACGCAAGCCCTGTTTGTTCGCTTTTATTAAACACTAATTCTATTGTCTGGAAAGTCGTCTTTATTTCGGGAGGCATGAATGTGCAAACTCTGATTCAGATCAAAATAATCACACTCTGGTCCAGCTAAAACCTGGGTCTCGTTTTGGTTGAATAAACTCTGGTTTGAACACCAAGCGGACCGGACAGCGCTCCAAAAGCAGACTTTTTTAGATTTTTATTTTGTCATTTTCTTCACTGGTTCTTGATGCAGCGCCACCACAGGCAAGGAGGGGAACTGTTTTTTTTTGTTTTTTTTAAAGAGTTTGGTTTGTTTAACACATCGCAGTGAGAAAAAGAACCGGACCAGCCAAACATGTAACAATTGTTTTAATTTGGTCCCCAATCGAACAGAGTCTACTAGACAATCAGGTGTGAAAACACCCTAAGTTCCCGTCTTCATAATATTTCAGATGTAATTGAAACAAAAAAAATTTCCGCACTATTATCCTTATAAGAAACTTTTAGATAAAACATTGACATCTCTGACTCATTCTATTGAGAGTCAAAGATGTCAATGTCTGGCATTTCTTGTAATAGAAATAATATGAAGAGTTTTTATAAAAGTTTCTGAATCTGTTTATGGAAAAGTGATCGATCTTCGGCATGATGCTCTCTCCTCCCCCTCTCTGCAACCGTACTTTACATAGTGTTTATATGTAAATATAAACACTAATCAAAAGAAAACATTTCTATCACTTGCCATTATTCTCAATTCTACAGAGTTCTTTAGTTTAAATTTTCATTTCTTTTCTGGGGAGGTGCACAATAGTGTGTGTGCGGGTGTGTATCACTGAATCACTGGTTCCGATTTTTCTTTTCCTGTAATTCAGCCGTTAAAAGTAACAAACGAAAAACGTGTGGCTGATTGCTTGATGGAGGTAGTATTATAAATTCAGTAGAAAATTAAGAAATTACAAAAATAAAAACCCATTTAAATTTCAAAGCTTATGTCCCTGATCTCTGCTGAACTTTTACTAAACACAAAAGCAAGTTTAGTTATACGACTGATACATTATAAGGTAAAATGCATAATCAAAACAGAATTTCTTTTAACTCCCAGCAAGTCTTTTATTTCTAAGCCTTCAAAGAATTTTAAAACATGAAATTAAACATGTCTGAGAAGCTCGAACTTTAGCTTTTATTATAATTCATGACTACCTCATTCAGCAAAAAGCATATCTTTACACTGATACTGTAAACTTTAGTTCTTGGGATTCCTTTATCAGAAAACTTCAATTTCATTTTTCCCAACAATAAATGAGTTAAAACAGATTTTTTTTCTGCTTATCTGCTTGCTTTGAGAGCAAAACCTAAATGTCTGCTGCCATGTGTCAAATGTCCAAATTTGTTAGATTTTTAGTAAAATCTAACAAATTTTAGTAAACATTTTTTAGAAAGCGTACTTTAGGCTTTGGGAGAGCCTAAAGCAGCCTTTAGTAGCAGTAGGCTCTCCCAGTATTCGCACACCAGTTGTGCCTCAACGATTACCAATGTACTTCAGCTAAATAGTTAATTAGTCAGGATACACATTCTCTCAAAGTGACTTCCATCTTTCCAGACAGAGCTTATCCTATTGTCTCCTCCTTGAAGGCACCAAATTAGCAGGGACAGTAAGGCTCTGCTGCTCCGGCAGGGACAACACAGCGCTTTCTCTCCCTTCAAGGGGAGACAGCAAAGGGCACGGGAAAAATAGTTTGAGTGATCGCTACGTCTAGCTGACTAATGAACAGTTCAGCCCAGGTCAATCCATTACAACCAAAAGCATTTAATTATTAATTACGGCCAATCCATAGGCAGTTAAGGACAAGTGACACTGTATGTTTAATGTGCAATATGGCTGGTGATGGGGGCAGTGGGTGGCTGTTGTTGTTGAGGCATTTTGGCTATTAGTGAATGTCAGCAAAAAGCTCTGGGAAAAAAAAATGAAGAAAATGTGATTGCTGGTTCTGATGAGGGGCAGTGTGCGCTCACATACAGTATTCATGAGGACGACAGCAAGGCAATAAATCAAAAAACAAACATGCTTAGGTGGGTTTACCCTGCATGTTAGGCTGGTTTATACTGTATCTAATAAACTGTTTTTCACAAAAAAAGTGACATTTTAGATTTAATTGGTAACAGAAGTCCATTCTGAAGAGGATGAGTAGCTGGTACAATTGTTAGGATTTCTAAACGTTTCCATATCCAAATTCAACTGAAGAGTTTATAATCAAACACGAAAGTTCACAATTCATTTACTGGATCAATATGGGAGAAAAAAAGAAAAGATGGAAAATTCGATGGATGGATAAACTAACGAATATAGTTGGACAAACAGGACAGAAAACATTTCACAGCTCTAGATAAATTTCAACGCCTGATCTTGTGTCACACACCCCTGTCGTGTGATGTCTTTTTAAAAGGAAGACTAGAATTTGCTACGCAAAACATAATTTCTTTCAAAATTGCAACATTTTTTATTTACGATTTTGCTTAGACTTATATTCCCATGAACTCCTGATTTCAAACATGTTTCCTCAGAAACAAGGATGCAACTTCAACCTTTAAGATAGCCATTACCTTTTTACATAACAGAGGTAGGAAAAAAAACCCTCTTCGACATAATTCTGGCTCTTGTAGTCCACAGAATTCAGAACTGCATTTTTGTGCGGCTGTCACTCGTGACGAGTCCAGCCTCTACTACAGTAATGTGCATACGTCTGTTGGCGGAGGCTGTTGCATAGGGTGAAGGGTTGAGTGAATGGGGAGCAAAGCCGCCTGAGTGGTTTGCTTCATTAGGAAACAAAATATAAGCTTTCCGGGCCATTAGGACTGACTTTAGATGCAGAAGCACATAAGACGGCGACTCACCTCATCAACGATGCATTGCAGTAACTGGAGAGGCTGACGAGGAGAAGCAGAAGGAGTCGGGGGGGGGAGATACGTTAGCCTACATGGAATTTCTTGGCAATAGGGGAAATCAGTTGTGTGATAAAAAAAAAAGTACTAAGATTAATCACATGCAGCAAGCTCAGGCAAAGCAGGGTTTTTATTATTCCATTATAGCACCTAATGTAATACCAGCAGTTTAGGCATAATCTAATAATTTGCTGCAAAAATCCAATCTGAGTGAGTTTTTTTTTTGTAAATGAGAGAGTCAACCAAGAGTGACAGACTATATGCAGAGAAGGAGACCTCTGGCTTCTTGCATCCTATTCCATAGCAATAAAACTTACCATTAGAGATCCTTGGTTTTTCTGAATCTGTAGGGCAAGACAGAAGAAGGAAAGAAAAAAAAAAAAGAGAGATGAGGCAATATGTAATTAGTGTGTCATAATCAAGACGATGCACTTGGAAACATTATGATCACTAGGAGAAAATTATTGCTTTCCTGTTGGCAATTTGTGAGTACGTACTAACACCATTTACATAATGAAAACACACAAATGTTAATGGTCTGGCTCTCATTTGTGGGGAATGGGGGTAAAAGATCCACTAATGCTAATTTTCTGAGCATTTCTTTATTCCTGCCCTCCAGGTTATCTAGATGTGCTGGGATGTAGAATAACTGTAAAACAGCGTTGGAGGAGATTTACAATGGGCCACGCTGAATGTCTGCTTTACAGGTATAATGGTGCGTTTTAAGTGACTACTAAAGGGTAGGAGGTATTGCTTGTACGGGGAAGAAATGTGAGGAGATACGGGAGCAGATCCTTAAAAGTGAGGAAAAGAACATTCTGTAAAAGATTTAGGCTAGTTCTGGAAAGACGTTGGTAAAAAAACAACAACAAAAAAACACACAGATATGATGAAAAAAAAACAACCCATAATGTTCTTAAAAATGTATGAAGTAGAAAAGGGGCTTTTGATTTGAAAAATGTAGACATGCCATTTTAACTTAAAATGCATGAAACGGCAGTGGAGCTAAGCAAAGCATTAAGTCTTCCCATTCAAAACCCCTCCAGGGATGAATTCACTACAACAACTTGTTTTCATTTCTAAAAACCTTAAATTTATACATTCATCACTCAGAATAAATGATACAAGGCTTAAAACCTGGGCTCAGCTGAACGGATTGCTCATTTCTCCACGTTTTTTGACAGTGCATTAGAGCACTTATTGATTCACTCAATTAAATACAGGTTTTCGCACTCTGTAAATACCAAGAGACTCCTAAACTGCCTCTATATCCAGTTTTGCCTGATTCAGACACATTAAAAGCAACTATGGAAAACTAATTTGTTCTGAAATAATTACTAAAACAGAATGGCGAGCTGCTCCAGGGCTTGAAATTGGATAGAGGGAGGCTAACTTATTTAAAACATAATTGAGGACCTATTGTACTTCTACATAGCAGCATGGCTACATTTCAAAAAGAAGAATTCAATATGTCTGTGTGTTTGTATAAGTCATTAGGTGAATGTTCATCCTGAGGGTAAACAATGCCTGATATGATAATCAAACTGGAAAAAAACGAGAAATCTTCTGGCTTTCTTCTCTACAATGTCACATACAAGACGACAGCACTGTGTATGAGGATGTATTTACTTCTGTGTTTGTGTGTGTTTGTGACACAACATGATGAATGCCTTTGCGGAAAACATCAGCTTTCCGACTCTGCTGAGCTTATGAAGTTTCGCTTTTCGCTTTCTTGGAAATATCGCAGAGAGCTCAGCGTGAAACCAGAAGTCACAAAATCAATATTCAAATGCATAACTTTTTTTCTTCCGCCTGCTCAATATAACTTCACAAAATATATCAGATTGCGAGTTCCTTTCCTAAATATTTTATATATATATATATATATATACATTTTAATTATATTTAAAAGTGTGCATTTTTGACATTGTAATGAGATCATAACAAGAGAGACAATAACAAGGTAGCTACTGCATAAACATTAGATGTGCAACCCTGAACTACAGCTTTCATTACCATGAAACCAATACTTGCATAACTTTAGGACAGCAGCAAACATATACACCTCAAAGTTTTCCACATTCATTTTACAACCACATACCTTCATTTATTTAAGGATGTTAAAATGATAGACAAAAAAAAATTGGGAAGAGAAAGGGAACAGCAGCAATCCGGAGTTTATGAGGGAGAAATATCATCTTGTCAATATTCTGTTGACAAGATGATAATTTGTAATGCCCTCCTCCAATCTATCCTTGCTGAAGTAAAAAATAATAAGAAATACCATTGGAACAAACCAAGAAGAAGGTAGTCTGGTCAGATGACACCAAAATTAGACTGTATGACTTGGTAGTGTAGAAAAAACACTGCATTTCACCCAGAACAGACCATTTGCACCGTGTCACCATCATTTAATCCGATTAGTCCTGCAACACACCTGAGATGGTGATTCCCCTTCAATCAAACTTATTCTTACTTACTCAGAGGTAAGTAATAGAATATTTAGGAGACATATTCATGAGATCAAAATGTCCACACAAAGTCAGATCTAAATCTAACTTAGAATGTCTGGTTATAGTCCAAAACTAATTTTCATGGATGCTGTGTCCAATCTTTAATTTGGAAATATTTATTTTCCTTACACTTTTAAAGTTACGTAATACTGTTGTTCCATCACTTACAATACAATTAAAACATGCAGATGTTTGTGGTTCCACCATGACAGAACATAAAACATGGTTTAATAATTAATAGTGAATATTACGGAAAAGTCTGGATTTCTTTACATAACTGTCTGCGCTTTCGCTTGTGTAAGTTAAACCCCAATATTAACTCTTTGGAAAAGGGTAATATTATTGTCAATATCTGTAATCATGTAAGGTGCTGACAAACACACAGAACTTTGTTTACAACTACCCAGTGAGTAAAAAGAAGAAATAGAAACTATAATTTTTGTATTTATGTTGAGGGGAAAAAAGTAACGGAGAGAAAGTGTCTGTAGTCTTTGATAGATGCAGTGATGTGTAATGAAGTATCTTAAAAAAGAAAAAACTCAGAATGGCACGATATTTCATCCGGGAATCTATTCAAATATGAGAAATATGACAAAAATGAACAAAACAATAGAGCAAACCAAAACGACAACAAATCAATCAGAAGCAATAGTGCTGGCGGCTGTATACACATCACATCATCAGGTCTGGTGTCTTCAAAGACTTTCAGAGCGAGCCGCGCAAAACTCCATTAACTCCTGACAAAGAACGCAAATGAATCCCAACATGTGGTGAAGTGGAATTAAAGAGACCATCTCTAATCATAGCAAACATGAGGTGATGACTCCACTCTGCATGTACACACGCACACACACAAAAGGATGAATGAGCGCCAGCTGAACAAAAAGCTGCAAATAAAAGCAAATAGAAAACAAGCAGACATCCTCAGAATTTTACAGTATGAATGACACATCCCAAACACAATATTGGCTTTCTTTGGAAGTGCAATTTACAAATGCCTCCAAGCCAAACGTAACTCTTCCAGTATCCTTGGCAACTTTAAGGCTGAAATTTGTGTGTCACAGATTCACTCGCGATCTTAACCAACTTCGATGGTCTGTGCTGAAATGTTTTCTTTGAAGTATAGCAGGGGAGGGGAGGGGGGTGTCGCACAAACAGCTGTGCCAGCATCAGAAGAAAAAAAAAAAAAAAAGACAGCTTAGGCCCGAGGACTTTGGCTGGCTGCGCTTGACGAGCTGGATCCGAGCGTTCTCGCCACATAGCTCTGCCACAGCCTGCAGGTGATCTGTCTAGAGTGCCATATGGAGTTAGGGGAAAATTAAGACCGAAATAAGGAAACTGTTGGACACGCGAGAGCATAAACAACTGACAGATATTCCAAATATTCTGTGCAATCCCTCAAAATCATTAGGTGAGGAAGGAACTATATAAGAATGACAAACTTACTGTAAATTAGGGAACATCTAACCAAAACTAGACCAGCTCAAGACAAAATTCGCAAACACAAACTCTCCATATATTGACTTGCAGATGTGTATTGTTGCATAGAAATATACATTTTCTTCCCTTTCAGAATGACTCATTTTGAGAATGAACATTAGAAAAAGCAATATCTACTGGAATTAGCCTCAAGGATTATGTAAACACGCCAACTAGGTTATAGATTAATTCTTAATTACTGCATTTTTTGGACTTCAAGTCCCACTCATGTATAAGTTGCATTTATTTAGAAATGGTCAGACTTGATCTGGAGACATGTTGTGTCCAGCTGCTTTTCATCAAACTCACAGAAACTGTCAACTTTGACTTAGAAGTCTGCTGGCAGTTTTTGATGCACTGATGTCCATGATCTAAATCAGCGTGGTCAGTAATGGCTGATTTCTGTCGGTAAAGTGTGCCGCACAGCAGAGACACATGAGGTGTAAATCCCAGGTGATGGAGAAGCAGTTGCATTGCACAAAGAAGTAACACCAAGAAGAGAGAAGGGCTGTGTGAAAAGTCATTTATTTTATTCTTTCAGTCAACTACGAGGTTCTGGAGAAGCAATTGCACCGTTCACAAGCCTTTTATGACTCAAATAAAACCATTTCTCAAGTGTCATGGTTTAGACCTGCATAACTGCTGCAGGCTGTGGGGATCTACAGTTCGCTGACAGAACCTTGAGTGCCAATATATACTGTGACATACTTAAGCAGAGCCTTATTTTCAGTATTCCAGTCCACTGCAGTATTCCAATGTGATGATGACCTCAAACACACTTCCAAGATGTGTTTGGAAGTGTGGCACTCTGACTGCCTTGTCACAGGTGCTGGACTGGC
Organism: Brachyrhaphis terrabensis; assembly: GCA_903067065.1. Lineage (NCBI taxonomy): Eukaryota > Metazoa > Chordata > Actinopteri > Cyprinodontiformes > Poeciliidae > Brachyrhaphis > Brachyrhaphis terrabensis. The sequence goes on along the minus strand of CAEGAG010022897.1, from coordinate 98,881 downwards.
CAAGCATGTCTCCAGATCCCTTTTGAGAATTTGTGGGGCATCCTCAAGCAGAAGATGATGTCATGGAGGAGTGAAAGAGGATTCTAGTGGCAACCTGTGAAGATCTACTGAACTTCAAGATTAAGAGAGTTAAAGCAGTGCTTGAAAATAATGGTGGCCACACAATATGATGACACTTAAAGCATGATTTGGACTTTCTGACTTAGGGGTGTACTAATTTTTGCTGCCAGCAGTTTAGACACAAATAGGTATGTGTGGGTCTTGTCCCTAGAAAGGATGTAATAAAATATTTACAAAAATATGTGGCGTGTACTCACTTTTGTGACATGCTGTATTTTAGCTTACCTAGCCAACAGATAAAGGAGATGCATGCCTCTCTATAATTGCAGATACCCTTGGTATAGATGTGACCAAAAAAATGAAGAAATAGATTACTTTTATAGAGAATTGGTGATCCCTTCATTCATTCCCCCACAGTTAAATTTTACCATTTAGTCCAAATAAATCCAACAACATCCTTGGCACAAAAAAAAAAATATATATATACTTGTATATACATATATATATTTTTTTTAAACAAAGAATCTAATATCCTTAGAATAAAGTCAAGGGCTCTTTACTTTATTTTAAAGAGAGATTGATTTTCACACAATACATCTTGAACATAAATCCGCTTCTTTAGATTCCTAGCAGGGGAGCAGCCAGCAGGTAACCTGAGGTGACCAGATTCAGATTGCTCTGGGACAGATTAGCAAATTAAAGCCAACTTAAAGTACTAATTAAGACTTGATGGGATTGGGAAGTCACTTCTGTAGTCAGCAATTACATTTGAGGAGGATTTTAATTTACTGTAATGAGGAGGAGGGAACGGGCCCAGACAACAGCCTCATACACCGAAAGCTGTATCTAAACAACAAATATTTATCAGTATAAATAGGAACGAAAAATTCCAAGGATTATCAGTATGTCAGTGTCACTTAGGAGCTTTCTGCAGAACCTCCAACCTCCCAAAAAATACCTAAACGAATTTGTTGTGGGATAAAACAACCTAGACTAGAAATATTATGATCTCACACTATTTACACACACATTTCAAACTACATTAATTGATAAAATCATCCCTTAAAAAAAAAAAGAAAAACAGAAAAGGAACAAATCGTCCTACTGCTGTTGGAATTACATAAAATTTTGATCAGTGCTATTGTTATATATTAAACATTCATGCTTAATTTGATTTTAATACAGACTAACAGGAAGTCTAGAAGAAAGCGTAGCAGGAAAATTGAAAGAAAAATCTGTCAAATTTCATAGTACTATGAAATTTGTACTATTATAAAACACTTCAAAACTATTATAAACACTTCAAGAAATATAAGCTGGTTATTAATTAGGCTATCTGCTGGGGTAAAGCCTGCTGTCGGCAGCTTAAATTCACTAGCTTGCTAAATGTAGTTTTAAAGTTGCGTTAACTAAATAAGAGTGATGGATGGTGCTTTTCATGACTAGACATATTTCCAAATGCCTTAATTTTTCTACCTTGTGAGGAAGACAAAAGTGCACAGCAACAGGTGGGGGAGGGGTTGTACTGTACCACTCTATGCCTTTTAAGCCAGAGAAACATCCAGTTATTGTGGCGCTATCAGTAGCCGCTCATTAAGACTTTACGGTATTATAGAGAAGTTTTGAAACCATCGCTTTTAACAATAGTGCATAATACCTAACTACATTTTAGATACTGCTATTTATCTATCAAGTACAGTTCATACTTATAAATACAATACAAATACAAACACAAAAAATTAAAAGTGACTTACTTGAGGGTACGGGAACATGCCAAGAGCCAACTGTAAGAAGAAGAACAATAAGTACTAATAAAGGAGATCTTAAAACATCAAAAAACAAATTACAAAAACACTTCATACAATTTCTATTTTCCTATGTGAATGCATGTGTGAAAAATCCCAACAGTGGACAAAATTAATAACATCAAAATTATATAGCACTTTATTAGGACACTCAAAGACACACATTCATAACAACTGGGATGAATGTTGTGGCAAATAATGGCTATAATCTTCACATGGGAGCATGTTCTCCAGTATGTAACTTAATTGAACACCATTAAGCTTTATATTGAAATGTATATTTCAATTTTATGCGCTCAAACAGCGTTGTATTCCCACTTATTGTATTCAGAAATGGACAGAGTGAGAGAATGTGGGTGCTGAAGCAAATGTACTAGCGGAGACGTTCAGCCTTCAAAATAAGCTTAGTGACCACCTGCTGGTAATACTTCTTGGTCAAACAACGTCAGCTATTACTTAATAACCTCCATGCAATCCCCTCCAGAACAACATAGACAGATAAAGAACAGGAGGACAATGCAGTGAATGCCTTGCATAATAAAACGTGTACTTGTGCTATTTTAAGTGAAAGGCTATTTGACACGTCGCCGCCTTTAGAACATTTTGACGAGGTACGTACTTTTCATCTGAAAGTGCCCCCATGACAACAAAAGCCAACATTTTCTTTTTTTTCCATCACAAATAGATGGAGCAGTGACTCAAACATTGACCCAAACTGAGTGAAACTGAAGGCCATTTCCTGTTTTTGCTTAATGCATTCACTTGTAGCAAGCGACGAAGAGATGGGTCATCTTCATCACACGGATTATTTGTTAATAATCTCAACAGGACTGCATCATACTGAGCTCATCCATTTTGGTTAGAGTGATTGAATTAAACATTATTGACAAACAAAGGTGAGACAGGGGCATGAATCATTTGTTGCATGGCAGAGAGACAACTGCAGACAGACAGAAACGGATGGAAAATCAATAGTGCAAATGGGAAGACGAGAGAACGGGGAAGTCTAGTTGTTAAGCTGAAATGTTAGACAGCAGTGTGTCTCTCAAACATGATCAACAACATGTAGAGTGATGGAAAAAAGATGACCAGGCACAGACACACACATAATAGTTGATATTAGCCATTACGTTTCAGCTGTAGATGTATAAAGACGTTCTTTGAGTAAAATCTGGGCTTATTCTTTTTTAGATCCAGAAATTCCCAAAGAAAAGGTTGGTGTACCTGCTGAAAATACATTAGAGCAATATCTTGACTAGAGCAACCAGATTTAATCCCAGTACAACTGAGTGCAGCTATGCTATTCCACGTAGAGGTACTGAGGCCATAAACTCCTCCATCACAGGAAATTTCTAGAACTCCCAACTACCGAGTCCCAAGAACAAGACAATTGAAGCAATACATTTGGTCCCTATGACTAGAGAAGGGAAATAACTTTAAACTTTTTATAAATGTTTAATGTGTAAATATGACATTGCAGAATCAGAATAAAATTTTCTGATTTCCATCTGATTCATATAAATTTCCATAATGTTCATAAAAGGTTTGAATATTTCTGAAATTCTCCAGCTCATCCCAAGCCCGTGGAGGGTTTTTGAAAACTCCCACCCGTTACAGCCTTACTTTGCATTTGATATTTTTCTCCTTGCAAAATGTTCACGTTCCTTTCTGTGTGTAATATAGAAGGAAAAGCTTGAAGTTATTGTCAAAAAAATAAGTAAAAAAAATAGCATACCTCCATGAAAGAGATGCCCACACTCCAGACATCAGCATGGATCCCATACTGCTCTCCTGATATTCTTTCAGGCTGTCGAGATAAAACAAGTTAGCTTATTCTTCAAACAAACCAAAAACAACAACAACAAAAAAATGTATGCATCTAAAATCAAGATGCAAAATTTTACCTTAAATTACAATAAGATGTAGAAAACTTACTGCCATGTATGCGTTGGTTCCCACATAGGTTTTTGCTATAGAATTTACCAGCTGCAAAAGGAAAGAAAAGACTCCTTCACATCAAGTAATTAAGCTTAAAATTATATGAATAGTTAAACACAAATAACATTAACAGGTTTTACAATTTACAATGTCAAAAATAAAACAACAGCTATGGCTGATTTGCATTCCCTAAATCTACTGTCATGTAGGTGGGCTACGCTCAGGCCTCAAACAAGATTCGATGACATCAGAGTGTGTATGTCATCAGAGACACAACCGTGATAATGTCTGCCTGCTCCCATATGGCTTTTTTTTTCTTCTTAACGTCCTACTGAATGTGAGGCAAGGATGAAGGGTTTACATGCATAAAAGCCAAGTAAATAAAAAAAAATAGAACAAAAACGGGTGGGACACGTGTTCACCTTTAGGAAGCCAAGGAAGTGAAGGTTATGAATGAAGGACCAATTTTCCAAAGAAGGGCAACTGTTTGCATGCCAGGATGCTGAAAGGAAAAACCGAGTCCACGGCTCTGGGTGTTTTGGGGACGGTGAAGGTCTGTCCCTGATGATTACATTACAAAACACACATTGGCGCGTGCACACACACACACGTGATGACAAGGCTATTGTCTGCCACCCACGCTTTCCCCTCCAATCTACTGAATACATATCAATGCGGCTCGGCGGGGTGTGTGTGTGTCATAATTATAGCAAGTGATTTTTTTTTTTTTTCAGAGAATGCAGAACAATGGAAGAGGGGGGGCGCTAATGTGAGAAGATGACCCTGGGGATGGCTCTGATGTCTTGAGTGTAGAATAAACGCTGTGATTGACAAGCTGACCACGTGAACACACACACGCACACACTATGAATGCACAAGGCTGCGGCGGCGCAGCTCCACTCTACAGCTTCCTCGCATTTCCATCCTGCATTCTTTCATTCACTCCAACACAAACAAATCAGAGTACCTGCGTGCTGACACCAAAGTCACACAGCTTGACTTGTCCTCGGGTGTTCACCAGCATATTGGAAGGCTTGACATCTGTGGAGACAAACTGCTTGATAAGAACTGCGACATCAGCACTCTGCCGCTTGTCTTTATCAACTCTGCCCTTTTTTTTCTTTTTAATAACGCTGCAACCTTACTCACCTCTGTGAAGTATCTTCAGGCTCCACAAATATGTCAGGCCTTTTACAACCTAGGGACACGAGCGTCGGAAAAACGGAAAGATTACGACTTTAAACAGATAAAAATCGGAAACTCGATTTTGTTCCGTTTTTAATCGGTCAAATGTAAAAACACACGAGCAGAACTCCACAGTAACACAATGCCAGACTCGTATCAGAGTAACAAAAAAAAAGGCTGTTTATTTTGAAATCTGTCAGTCGAAGCAGTTCAACACCCTGTTCACAGCTGCGCTCAAGGCTGATTATTTTCAGCCGAATACATGAACTTGATCTCTGACTGAGTTCTGTTAGTCCTTTGATGTCTCCAGGTGGTGCTAAAATATTTTGCTCTGAAAGCTGTGATTAACTCCAGTTTTCCACAGCTGGTACTGTGATTCACTAGCCCTGCTGGTTGTTGAACAGTTTGAAGGACATTTACTGGTGAAACGTCGTGGCTCCTGCTCTCAGGTGGTGGAAAAGTAGACCGGCTCTTTCACAGAACCAGTTAAGAGCCGGGTCTAGCACCAGCCCTGGTTATGACCTGATACGTCTTTGGTTGAACCAAATCAATCTGGTGGTCTCACAGTAAAACATGAGCACCAGAGTTTTCAGACAGGTAGAGGTTTTTGTCAGAGAACACAACATTTAAACCCAACCACTCATGTGTGTTAAAGTGCTTACATACAATTACATTCATAATATCAACTAACCTTTGTAGAAATGTTAATTAAATAAAGCAGACAGGTCTGCTTTCATTGGAGCAACAATATATAAATTATAAGTTAGAATATTTCACATAATTTTTTCAAAATAGAAAAAACTATGGTATGGGTTAATAAGCTGACATGTTGCGAGGAAACATTCACTCATCCTGGTAGCTCCCCGATGGTTAGCAGAGATTTTCCAGACACTTAAGGGCGAGCTGTGGCGGCTCCCTCTCCACAGAGATCTCCTAACACAGGCATGTGGAGAAATATTTCATCCTCATCCAGAATGCCTAGCTCTATGGGCCTGGCCTGTGAGAGGGTAAGTCTGGCAGCCAGTGGGCTTCCCCAGAAGGTCATTGACACGATTCAGAGCGCAAGAGCCGTCTCAACTCGTAGCGCATATGAGGGAAAATGGCGTGCATTTGAGGGTTGGTGGGCAAAAACCATGTTTAGCACAATGCAGAGCCCTGTGTCAGTTATTATGACATTTCTACAAGAGTTGCTGGATAAAGGCTTGGCTTTTTCCACTGTCAAAGTATACTTGGCAACTATTTCAGCTTGCCATGTAGGCTTTGGAGACAAAACAGTGGGGCAACATCCTCTGGTGTGCCAGTTCGTGAAGGGTGCAAGACAGCTCCAGCCAGTGTCCAAAAGCCTCACTCCTTCATGGGATTTACCGATGATACTTGATGCCTTGTCACATGTACCTTTCGAACCTTTGGAGCAGGCTGAGCTTAAAGTGCTCTCATTTAAGACAGCTTTGTTAGTCGCATTGGTTTCTGCCAAACGTGTGAGGGACATTCAAGCTTTTTCAGTAAACCCCTCCTGCATGCGGTTCACTGAGCGGAATCAAAAGGTTTTACTGAATCCCAATCCAGCTTATATACCAAAGGTTTTTAACCCGGCCTTGCCATGCCGCCCTTTGGAGTTGATGGCTTTCTGCCCTCCACCATTCTCCTCTCAGGAGCATGAACGACTGCATATGCTCTGTCCTGTGCAAGCTCTTTGGATCTATGTGGAGAAAACAGCTGGTTTTCGCAAATCTGAGCAGCTGTATGTGTCATGGGCTTCACCACATAAAGGGAAGCCCCTAACAAAGCAACGCCTTTCCCATTGGACAGTCAGAGCTATTGCTATGGCCTATCAGAGTAAAGGCCTTGCATCCCTTGCAGGTCTACGAGCTCATTCCACTCGTGGCATAGCCTCATCCTGGGAACTGTTTCAGGGTATACCTTTGGAGGACGTATGTGATGCTGCCAGCTGGGCAACACCTCACACCTTCACTAGGTTCTATAGACTGGATGTCACGGCACCAACTCTGGCTCACACAGTTCTGAGCGAGTGGGATAACTGCAGGATGCATCTTTTGGTCTTCGAGTAAGCTTATCTGGCAATACGGGAGTCGCCATATCCCATAGTGAGATACCGAAACGAATGTTGAAAGAGAACTTTAGGTTAAGGAATTAACCCCGGTTCTCTGAAACATGAGTGAGGTATCTCACCAGATCACCCTCCTTGCCTGGAGCGAGGTAGTGCTTAAAAGACTGAAGATCGCTTGCGTGACATCAGGCATTTATACTGGGAGGAAGTCCCTCCTCCTAGAGCCGACGTCACTTCTACCGGCCAGTCAAGACTGGTGTAATGTAATAGAGCTTACAGGCGCTGGGGTCGTGTCCCATAGTGAGATACCTCACTCATGTTTCAGAGAACCGCGGTTAATTCCTTAACCTAAAGTTTTTAAAGATGCGTGGCACATGTAGACTGTTCCCTCCACCTGACAGATCCTCTTTAGAAAGCCAAATGGGTGTTTAACTATTATTCTTTTTCAAATGTCTTTTACCACTTTGCGTTGATTTCTTCATTTACACAATATGCAAGCCACTTCCAAGGCTTTTGTCATCCACCACTGATAGGCCACATAAAGAGATGAATGAAATTAACGAAACACAAAACTGTCTTGAAAGGTTGTGGTACAAGAGAAACAACTGGCAACCTCCCCGGGTGCTTTTCTTTCAGTGATAATTAACAACTGTGGCAGTAGAAAGGAGGGAAGGCTGTGAAACAGAATTAGCACTGATTAAATAGCTGTCACTGTTTGATTACGGACAAAGTTAAAGGGGAAGCAACACAAAAGAGGAGCCAGAGCCGGAGGGAGGGTAATGAGTGTGGAAAAGAACCATGCATTAATCGACTTCAAGGCCGTCTCCGTCAAAAAGCTGGCTTTAACAGGGACAAGAAAATATGAGAGAAAAGGATCCGACACACGCACACCACCCTCTCTCTAACTCTACTAAAAATAAACGTCTGATATGACAATCGTTGTGCTCAGAAACTTACTGCCACAGCGATCCTTCCCAGAACGTGCTCCGGTATTCTTTTGTAGACGTCCAAAGATCCACCTGCATGGGAAAAAACAAAGATCTTTGTAGGCCTGGGTTTAACCCAAGTAATATGACTGAATGCTACATTTCCTCTTTAATATACTAAGGACAATCATAGTAAAAAAACATGTAAAATTTGAGTGGGGAGAAAAATGCAGTGGTTTAAGATTTTTTTTTAAAGTAAATATCAGTTTAGTTTGAATTTCACTTCAAAACTGTTTATTTTTCATAAAAAGTAGTTCCAGAATCATAAGAAAAACTCCCAATTTCAACATCACTGTGACGTCAAACTACATAATGATTTTTGCTATACTCCATCTTCTATAATTGATCCTAGAATAATGTTTACTTTTACCAGCAACCCAGGTTAAGAAAAGTTCCAGGAAGTAGTCAGAAGTTACAGACTTTACTGACGTACTGCTGAATGTGTGAAACATGGGAATCATTGCATTAACACGCACTTAGACAAACACACACCTAAGAACCGTACTGTCCCCGATCTCACACCAGTGCATACATCTCCAAATGCACTTCAGTCAAGATTTATCACACCCTTGTAGCTTTTAGCACACAGCCATGCTAAGCAGCTCACAGCGATCAGACGATCCTTTGATCTTCAGAAGTGTAAATGGATACTCAGCAGAGAGACAGAGCTGGGCTGTTCCCTCAAGTCTCTTTTGAATAGCTGTAGGTCGCGAGTGAGAAAGCAACGTAGCAGAAAAACTCACCATCCATAAATTCTGTACATATGGAAATCCTGTTCTCCACAAAGAAGGCACTGAAGAAAGTGATGATGTAGGGCGAATCGCACTGCAAATAAAGAAGAAGCTGATCAATTAAGACAAACTCAAAGCATTTTGATTTATTTATAAAGTCGGAAAAGTGGTTGCCATCTTGCTAGCCCAAAAAAAAACTCTTTCTTTGCTTATGTAAACTACAGTTCTACTGTGTTTATCCTTTCAAGTTTTTAGAAGGTATTTTCTTTCATTGTGTCTAATAATGGCGACAGTGTTTGTAGTACATTCTAAGGGAGAAATAACAGATATAATATATTGATACATAATGCAGAAGGCTTTTTCAATTTAATAAAACAGCCAGCAGTATTCTCAGACTTCCTTTTGATTTAATCACTGAAAGATAAACCATTTGCATATACGTCTGTATTTAAGGACTTACTAATATTTATCAGCAGCTAAATATGACTCCACTGATAGGACCTACTATATCTACCATTTAACTAGGTAGATTTTCCTTCACCATTTTGCCAAAAATATTGGGTCGTCCCTCCAAATTATTGAAATCAGCTATGCTAATCATCCTCCATGTCCAGCGTTGTATAAAATACAGCGTTTTGGCACCAAGCCTGCTTCTACATACATTTTTGAAAGAATGATTTGCTTCCAGAAGCAGAGCTGAGTAAATAACAGCGTGCAAAAAGTCCTGTTGTGGAATTTTACCACAAGTAAATCTGGTGGCAATAAAACAAAGTAGAAGGGATCACACAGTGTGCAGAGGTCACCTCCAAACTTCACCAGGCCTTCAGATGAGCATTTTACCACCAAGAAAACTTTATTTTTTCCTTTTGCTAGAAATTCATTGTGAATAACACATTATATTTTGAGATGGGCTCTAAGGCAAACACTTTGAGGCCTATTTATGACAAATAAGCGGAAACCTTTTTGAGAATCTGCAGCATATCTTGACTTAGCATCAAAAGTAGCCACACACTGCCGCAGCAACTTTGTGTCATGATGTTCATAATTACTGATGTTTTAAAAACTGAATATTGCACGAAACCAAATGAAGTGAAAGCAGGAGCCCTTTAACATGAAATGGACTAAACGATTGGTTTTGTGAATCATTCTATGTCTAAACTAATCCCAGTGATGATGCAGAGTTGGTTAAAGCAGGTCTATTAGTTGCACTTATTTAACCCAAAGTTCAAAATCTATTTTATGTCAACAAATGTTATAACTATTGATCTTAATAAAATACTTCTGAGCAGCACAGCAACTTAGCTTTGGCTACTTCCATGAACCCTGTGGGGATTTTCTTTTGCTATCAGAACAATAGCACCTCCGTATCTTTCTTATAGGTACTTCAACTTAATATCTTTGTTTTTGAAAGTGAATTAAAACATGTAAATGAGTATGTTTCTGATCCCTTACTTTGTAAGAGTATCCCTGACAAATAATGTCAGTAGTTAATTAACAGAGCAGGTAAAAAAGATTCAGGATTAGGAAAAATGAATTGTTTTGCTGAAGAGGAAGAGATGAGAGCTGGAGACACCAACCTTGTAGAGAATTTCCAGTTCTGACATTATTTGCTTCTGTAATTCCACTGTAATATCCAGAGGAATAACCTGTACTCACATATTACAAGAAAAAAAAGAAGACAGTAGAGTTTATTAAATCAAACACAAAATAAAACTAAGTGCAATGGAAAGACAAAGTAAATGAGTCAATACAATTCTCACCTTGACAGCTAAAACACGCTTGCTGAGAACATGGTACGCTCTAGAGGAGAAAAAAACAAAACAAATGGAAAAATATATTCAAAACATAATCTTAAAAATTGCCTTCCTTACCTTTCACTGTCATGTTCAACTGTGTGAAATTAAAAGAACAACTGTATGCATAATTATTTCGTTATCTTTAGAAAAGTCATGCTCAGTTTTTAGAACCAGCTATGATTCTGTTCACTCTTGATTTAATCACAGTTAAGTTCAGTTTTTCCTTTCTATTGCACAAAAGATATGCCAAGGTCTTTGCAAACCAATCTCCACCTACTTTCAGGCTTTCATTAATGTTCTGGACAGGGAACTGTAACAATCACTACTTTATCCATCTAAGAATAACAGTTCACTGTTATTAGCAAGCGAAATAACGTTCCAGAAAACCACAAAACTGATTTCCTTATAAAATACAGTAAAAGTAGATTTTTTTTGTTGTTGTTCAAATCAGCAATGACTAAATGATTAAAACCAGATCAAGGCAACCCTTTCTCTATTCGCTCCAGACTTGAGTGTAGAGTTGCAGGTAAAGCTGCAGTCGCCGACCGGCCCCATAATGATTTAATTAGCGAACACCTTAGCAGCATGCGTCGGCTTTAGTTACCGGCCTTGAAGGTCGGTTTACAGTGGCACCGACAATACCTCAACAGCTCTTAACATACAGTCTTCAAGGACGAATACTGTACGACAGCTGTCTAGTGATGAAGAGGAGGCGGGTTCGTTGTACGTCACGAGGGCCAGTTGATTTGCAGGTTTAAGACATGCGATCCTTACCCAACATGCAGCGGGCCCTCTGTGAGTATGGTACAAAGTGTGCTTAATGTGTCCAACTCTGGGGTGTCAAATTGCTGTTTCGGCACACGCTCCTAAACTGGCCCAGAACTTTAATTAATGGCAACTATTAGAGCTGAGTTAGGTATTAACAAACAGGGCAAACACCTAATGTGGCTATCCTGTGCAGCCAGGATGGTAACTAAAGTATGGCAGAAAAACACCTTTCCAATAAAACAAAACAAAAAATGGATGATCATTTCTCATGCTGTCTAATCAAAAAGATGGAAATGAAAAGGCTGCATAATAATAAACTTGAACATTTCCTGACTTATGTGGGATGCTTGATTTCCTAGAAGGAACGTTGATCATATCGTGGAAGAAAGCTGATGGCCCCGTTTTCATTTTGATCTCTCTGTCCTCCTGTTAGCTACAATCAATAGCACTTAAGCATGACAGCTGCCTCTTAATTAAGAGGAGGATGTTAATTGATGCAGGACTGCAGGGGTACACATGTTATGTACCGACTTAGCCATGTGTATGAACGATTCAGAGCAGAATTACTGCAACACCAAACGACTCGTGATTGTGACAGAGAAGCCTCCACATGCTAAGAAGATGAGTGACAGCAAAATAACACATAGGCAGCAATTTCAGTTTATTTAAGAGTTGTAAACAAAGAGATGCTTCAAAAACAGATACACTGAGATGGAAACTGTAGGTATAAATTCCACGTAAAATAGTTAAAAAGGTCAAAGTTAGAACAAAAAGTACATCAGGGCTGTAAAAGAGGTCGTGACGACTGCTTGGTCGAAGCTTTATTCTCAGGCTGGCCTTGACCACCCCAGGGCCCAGCATCCTCGTATGAGTTACAGTGACAAGCTCGTGACAGCGGGAGGCTAGGGGACAAGGTTACGTAGGCACCCCCACCGTCACTTCCCCCCGATCTGACCCTAGTAAATGTGCCCCATTGCCTGGATCTTATTTACACTCCAGCTTGCTCTGTAATAAAAGCTCCATCATGCAGTATTCATAGGGCCTCTCACGATGCCTCTAAACTTGGGGCTGTGGGTTACAGACACGGGCCTTTTTGGATCAGGGCTAACAGACTTACGTGTTCGGCTGGGTTACATAAATGACACTCTACCTGTGCTTCTCGCTGGCCATCCTGTCTGGAACCGACATAAATGGGTTTCAAAGAAGCCTAAATACAAACATTCATTAACTTATTAAGTTTCTTTCCTCTCCGCAGGAACTACAAGTGTCTAACCTGTTGTCAAGACAACTACACACAGATGATTTGTCCAACTCAGAATTTGTGATTCAGACTTACGAGTAAAAAAGGAACGACTTTTCCAGAGTCAAATTTCCATTGGTGTCGGCTCTTTTCATCTCTGTTTGTATTATTAACGTTCAAATCTAGGACCAGGACTTTAACCCATTCATTTGTGATTAATTAATTATATAGATTTTTTATATATATAAAAATCCAGAGCCAGAACCTTTGAATTTGCATGTTTCATGTTTCTTGTACACCTTCTTGTAAACCTGATGTAACAGCAACATCTGCAAGCATCGGCCCAATGGAGGTTCATTCTTGCTTTGAAAAACGATCTGATTGGACGGTAGAAAAGACTACTGTGTGCAAGTTGTGCTAAGAGGAGCCCATCACTAATGCTATTCAAGCCTAAAATACAGTCTCAATAGATTTTGGGAGAAAATAGGGAATTATTTTACTCTTATTTGACTTGTAAGTGCAAATACATCTGGATACATAAGAGGCTTGTATTATTCTGAAAGTGTTTCACTTGAACTGATTTAGATTTTACTAACAGAGACCAAGATACAATCCTAGAATCTCACAACCATTAACCAAATAGGTTTAGCCCTTCAATACACACTCTAATCAATGAGGTGAGAAAACAAAATCAATGGAGAAAATGGGCTGCGATGCTGAAGAACTAGTTGTGGGTGTCTAAGTAGATGTCGCTACAGTCACAGCCAAGCAAATGTGATGTTTTAATTGCCCCACTGGATCCATGAGTCATGTGTGTCCTTGCTAGAGTATTTATATGCTGTAACGCCGGTCAGATTGGTGAACAGTGTTGTAATAAAAAGGTTGGGGGGTAGACTTTGATGGATGAGCAGGGTCAACGTGTGGCTGTGAAGAGCTGAAGTGTTGGTAACATTCAATCGAGTCGAAATGACTCCGGGTCATAAATAGGGTAGGAGGTTAATAGGTGGGGAGCAGTTTGTAGTTCTATTCACATGTGATGAACCCAATCTAAGCTGCACCAAACAGCAGCGACTGACAAGGATATAAGACCTTATAATGTCCCCCCACACCATGAGCGCATGTGTATAAATACTCCATGAAAACACAGCGGCTCTCTAATTGAACATTAGTATAAAGCAGTGTGACAGAGGCCTATGATAACCTCTGACCCATGTGAACATCTTGTTATGGATGGATTTTTGTTTGTCAACCAAATGAAAATCTATTTCATTTGTCAAACATTATACTGCTAAAATTTATCTCAGCATCACTTCATTCACTTTTTTCCACTTACTTAATTCTAAAGCACATAAAAAAAACTCAGTTTCACCAAAGGGTTTGTAAAGGTAGAATATAAATACATTTAGCAAAATAAACTTGGATAGTTTGGCTCAAAAACACAGCTAAGGATGATTAAATGTACCCAAATTAAATGATCAGTAGGTAATAGCTATATTAAATGGAATTTGTGTTCCTCAAATTAAACTTTACAACAAACTTATAAATAAAGTACTCATTCGATATCAAGAGCCGCTTTATTAACCCCGTATTTTTTGTTAATCTTCTTCTTTCAACCATGTCAGTTTCAGCACCAATGCATATAGATTTTTACTGGACTAAATTGACCAGAGAATTTGTTGGGGTTGCATTATTGGCTTTCTTCAGTGCAGTGTAACCATTTCTGGTGCCAAACTGATGAACAATCCTATTCCCTTTTAACTATTAAAGGATGAAGCCTACTGAAACAATTTTAAAAGCAGTGAAAGAACTTCAAAAGGGCAAAAGACGGAAAACAAAACAAAGGGTGGTTTTGTGCCGGTGCCATGACGGGAAAATTTGCAGGTTTTGCTGAGGACGGTCTGAAGCAGAGCGCTCTGTCAAGTCAAGGTTAGTCTTAGCAGTGATCAATACTTCAATCTCAATAAAACAGCTCAATTGTGGAGAATTGATGGGAAATGAAAAGAAAAGGTGGGGAGAGAAAGATAGAAGAGCAACAGAAATGCCAACCTTGTCATAATGCAGCAGGTCTGTAATACATTTGTCTACTGGATGGAGATCTTTACGGTGGCGGGCGGAGTGCTACTCTCCAGACCGATTAAGTCAATGGCTGTCATACCTTATAGCCCCCAAAATCAATATCATATATGTTTGCAACCTTCGAACCAGAATAAATAAGTGAAGATGGAGACACAAACCAGCCTGATAGATGTCACACCAACCACAGAGATGAATGACCAAACAGAGAATCAGAGGATGGTGGATTCTTCACACAGCAATATGTTTGTTGTATGAAAAGTTCACATTTTAGCATAACTAAAACCATTTTAGTTGCTTGATCAGGTACTTCAATACATCTCAATCTACAGCAGATCACTTTGTGCTTGTGATGCTGGTCCCCATGTGTGAGCAATACTCACTTATAAACTGTGCCTCCGTTTCCATGGCCAAGTTGCTCCTGATAGTGGAGATCCTGGGCATTTATCTACAGGGCAGCAAACACATGTATGCAGGTTATGGTACCATGGAAGTAGGGAGGACAGCGTTGTTCAGGAGAGACGGAGGGAGAGCGTGCCCATGTGAAGCAGAAGGGGCTACACTGTTATTGGAAGCCATAAACAAGCCAGGCATCAGGTCAGCCCAAGTTCAGCGACACGCACAGAGAAAACAGAGGAGCAGTAGGAGGAGATCAATACTACACTTGGTGTCCAATTTATAAAAGGATATTGGGTTTGGGTGAGAAAGGCAGTGACTTATGGTTAGTTTAAAGCTGCCTTTTTCTCTTTTGATCATTTAAGTTCATTTGAACTGAATTAAAAAGAAAAAAAAAACATTATTTGTCCTTTCTTGTCTTTCTTTTAAAAAATAATATATATTTTTTAACTGGATCCAAAAGAAAATTCCTAACATGCTAAAACAAGCATTAAAGCTTCAATTGTGATTTCTGGAGAACGTAGCTGAATATACGGTACCTGGAATTTATTGATCGAAAAACAAAACAAAACAAAACAAAAAAAGACTGTTAAGACATAAACAAGCCATCAACCAAAACATGATGATTTACTGCAAAAAAATTAATTCTGGCATTCACACCAAAGGTAATTCAACACATTTGTAAAAATATTTGCAAATTGACCAAAGCCCTAACTTTTGTAAGCATAAAAAAGAAAACTATTCAGCAACTAATTTTTAAAGTTACACACTAGTTTTTGCTACTTAATGATGCCAAAACAACATTTATCCCTTTTTGTAACATAATGGGGACATAAAAATCTGAGGTGTTGGTCTCATTATCAAGGCAGGATCCTATTTACATAATGTTGATGATGCACTCTTGTGTTTGATTTTCATTAAAGAATAGCTGCTTATTTTGCTTGAAATAAACTTTTGCATTTTGTATCTTAATTGTGGCATTTCTTTATATTACCTTCTGTCTTCCTTCATTGCATATAATGAGTGTAAGAATGGTGTTCAACAGCAGTAATTGTCTGAGTAGAGGTGGGAGGCTCTATTGATAATTCACTGTAAGCGATCACAACGTGATGATGATCTGTCAAAGCAGATAGCTTATGGGATCATCTTTAAAGGATATTCGATTCACTAAAGATCTATTGTATGTTCCCACTCAGAAACTATAATTTTCCCCATTTTCCTTTAGCTTCAAACATCAACTTTCAAGCAGCTGAGATAAAATAGTTTCTGGCTTTGTGGATGAATTGGCAGAAAAACCAGGGAAAAGCCATGTCCTGATGATGGACTTAGGAAAATGAGTAAAGAGACTACAACTACTACTACAAACATTAATAGTAACAATAAAGTTAGCTGTGATAATTGAAATAAATTGTACAAAAGTGTCATAGCTGCTTATTTTTCTAAAATACCTTTTTTTAATTTTGCAGCTACAGTGCACTTTAATGATTTAGCATGCTTGCAGAGTTATATAATGCCAACTGTGTTTCGACACATGTTGACAAATTGTTCAAACTGAATAAACTATGTTTCTAAACATTATTTCACTTTGGCTCCACTATGTTTTATCTTCACAGGATGTTATTTTATTCATGTAGATTGTGAAATAAATTGCAATTGTTTCTTTACTGTATGAAAAAAAATTGCCATGATACTTTTACCATGTTGCCCATCGCTACAACTAATGTCAGACAGCCAGCGAGAAATATATAGTTATAAAGATTAAGGTAAGCATGTAATTTGAGGCCGCAGATGCAGATGAACGCTGACTGAAAGTACATTTATTTAGGCCAAACTGTAACCAAGGAATTTTTTTTTAATAACGAAGGGGAAAAAAGGATTCAAAATATAATTTAAGCAAGACTGCAAATGTTCAAGCATACTGTTCAAACAAGCTCCTTGCTAAATTTAAACTAACGTATTTAATTGTGAGCAGAGAGGTAAAAAGAGAGAAAATAAATGGATAAAAGATGCGGAAGAGATGGGAGGCAACAAATCTATTAGTTCATCGGTTTACAGAAGAAACCTGAGAGGCTGAGGCCTTAATTTTCTTCTTCACAAGCAAACTACCCGACTATGAATGTGAGAATGAAAAATAGGTGCCCAGAAAGTTTTCATTTGTCATAGTCTGAAAATTGGCTGCCAACACTATATTGTGGAGTATATATATTTTTTGATAACTCACCTGCCCATTCGTTAAGATCGTCTTCAACTCTGCAGATGATTTCTTCAAACTGGACAAAGGAAACCAAATGTTTCTCAACTTTCCTATCCTCCAAGCAGCTGCAGCTTAACCCATGTACTGTCACATCAGCTTCATGGTGAGAAAAACTCACCTGTTGTTGGCTAAGGAGTCTGGGACAACCTGAGTGCAGTCGTTGGCCGGGTTGGTTCTTGTGTTAACCTGACGGTGAGTAAACACAAATGTGACAAAAACAAACTAATACATGAAGCGAAAGGCAAACAGATGGAAACACAGGCGGAAATGTTCATGAACGATAAATGTGCAGTGTTTTCATAACAAAGAGAAGCAAGAAAAGAGGCAAAGAAAGGGAAAAATTAATGTACAGTAATGTGGCTTTACGCTAGAGAAAATAAAACTGATTAAAATAAATCGGCAAGTTAAGGTATTAAAATGTTATGCCTCACTGGGGACTTTATTCCCTCCTTTCTATGTCTGTCCAACTGTATCTTATTCTAGAGCACTTCATAATCAGCCCAGATATATATATATATATATTAAAAAATAAAAATCAAGAGATAAGACCCTGAAAAGGGAATACTAAAAATAACTCCCAAATTGAGGTCAAAAGACCAATGTGTTGGGTTCACAAAAGCTCGGGGATTCTCCCTTTAATTAGTGCCCAGGAAAACCTCATTTAAATGCCACACAAGGTTCCTCTTAGCCAATTACTTTTGTGCTATAAAAAAGGGGAAACATTACCAAACGACTAAAGGTTTCTGGAGAACGACATCTTGTCAAAACAGACCCTTGACCTTAAAAAAAAAAACAGGAAAAGAAAAGGAAAAACTGACACAGTTCAGTGGGTGTTACAAAAGCTCCTCTGAGGATGGGTTAAATAAAAACATTCAGTGTTTTAGTGGGGGTTGAGTTTGTCATTGAAATGCAGATGGATGTAATATGGATCATCGGGAGAGATGGAGGAGGTGTCAAGTCATTTAACCCATGATAATTAGCAGCGACTTTCAATGGCAACATATGCCGAACATAAAAGGGGAAGGTCTGGGGAAAGGCCATTTGGGGGCTTGTAATGACAATTTCACGGTTGAACAATGACATCTTCTTATTGCCTGATTTTGCTCTAACCAACGCTGATATTCCTCCTATCTTACGGATCACAATACTCAGGAGGGGAATCAGGATTTCTCAGGAACGCCGTTATGCTAAACGACTTTCCCGAGAATCCAGAGCGACTCAGGAGGAGAAAGTCGAGCCCTCTGACAGACGGAGTCACGTATCTCCACACATAAACATGGAAAAAGGAGAATGAGTGAAAGAAAAGGAGAGCCTTGACTTCAATTGACATTTCAATAAGTGGAACACAGCATTACCAATCCATTTGACTCAACTTCCCGCCCTCCCCATCCCCCACGCTCCCCGTGTAAGGCAGCCGAAACAATTATTGAGATGGGTACCTTCAGGCCATGTATGTTCCGGATCCCTGGAGTCTTGCCGGCTGAAACAGTAATTGGTTAGATTGTAGAACACATCACTGGACCATTTACAAATGTGTTGAAAAGGAATCAGTTCTTTATAAATAATAAAAAAAAAAAAGAATAAGGTGATGAAATGACACGAGGGTTGGTCTGAGAATGAGAGTGACTGAGATATTGGGCTCCTGAGAGAGCTGGTGGTAGGTAAAGAAGGAAAAGAAGAAAAAAAAACAATCATAGAGTTGGAGCAGGGACATAAAGGAGAAACCAACTCTCGCAGAGTAAAAGAGACACAAAGAATGTTTTATCACTCCGCCCTTGAGGCCAGCGATCTTGTATGACTTTGAACTGGAAACTAACGTGGTGTTGAAAAAGTAAGTACTGGAGAAGCAAGTGTGTTAAAGCCACTGAGAGAAGAAGCTACACAATGCTGGAGATAAAAGCAAATACTTACAGAGCTAGATAATGTGTTGAGCAGAAAATGTGATCATTTATCACTAAAAAAGTGATTATTATGTTGATATATTGGTGAAAGTAAATCAGCATCTTTCTTATCTATCGCTATGGTTGTTGTTTTTCAGTAATTGCTTGATCCTTCAGCTTTTGCATGGTGAATTTCTGCACACAAAGAGGGACATGGGAGTTTAACTACACATACTGTATCTCATAATCCATCTCAGAATCCCTGCAGACAGATGGCCTCATATCAACATCTTCCTTTTTAAATTTGTTTCCAGCAACATCCAGTGTTCAGAAAAGCTATATGATCCCTGATGCTCTGATATCTGATCTGTATCAATCGAGCTCCAAGTGGGTGTGACACACAGTGTTTCAGGTAGGCTCTATTTCCTCTGTGGGGCAATATAAAAAGACTAACAGAACTAGTTAGTAAGTTAGCTAATAACTAAGCTGGAAATGCAATTCATGGGTTCACAACAAAAGCTCAAAAGCAACTTGATCAACTCTAAGCAACTTGATCAACTCTAAGTTATTACATCAACTTAAACAGTTGATATAAAAATAAGTGAGATTATGGTATTTAAGTGTTAATTGGACTCTGAAAAGATGTCGACATGACGTGGTTTTACTGTGTTTCTTCTGTCTTAAATTAGGCATACAGTATGTGTGTATGTAGCTGTAGTTTTAAATATGGACCTCACATTTTGATTGGCTGTTGATCACAACGGACCAGCCTCCAGCTCCTGATCAAAGCGGTTCTTTAGTCTGACCCACTGAGACGGCACTAGTTTATTGGAGCCATTCTTGGCTGCTTGCAGCAGAGGAACCAAAGACCAGCTGATCTAACATCAGTTTAGCAAACCAGGTTAAAATCTCATTCTATGATCTTTAGTCTTTTGGCCACTTTCCTTCATCTGGAGTGAACATCAAATGCAATCACACTCCATCCAAAAGACTTAATATAGTATTATTCAGTAAAGTGTGAATTCACAATAGCATTAGTACTAACCAAACAAATATTACACTGCACAGTCCTTTACAACATTAATATTCCACACTGCATCCCACAGTAGTGATGTTGTTTTCAATTCGAACTGCACAATATACTGAATCACAATCGTCACTGCGATATCGCAATCACTGGTTTAATGCATTATTGGGTAAGCTGTACAATTTTACGTGCTCGACATTAAAAACCATCTTTTCTGCAAAATTCGGGCCATTTAGATGGCCCTCCTTTTTTGTCCACAACTGATAAAAATCCAACATCAGAAATTTCAGGGAGAGAGCAGGGGACATTATGAGGGTGGAAAAGAGAAAGTAAAAAAGTAAAATGTATGTTAATCACAACCACTTCAATATTCCTCAAATATATCACAATGTCACGATTCCCTAGATTGGTGCAGCTCTATTATTGATCTGTTGTAAATTTCTGCACTTCTAATTTGAGCTGCAAAATGGAACTGAATCACAATATCGATGTTTGCTTTAATAAAAAGCTTGGTGGGTAACTATATAAATATACCTTCAGCTTTTACATTTTATATTCCAACAATTTACAAGCACATGCCAGTAAATTGGAATATACATTCCAATAATAATTTCAATGAGGTATTAAACACACTCTTCTTAAACACAGTGATTCAAAGACAGATGAGAAACAGAAGAAAGAAGAAAACTGAAAAATATTGCAATATTTATCAATATTATACCCATCACAAGATTTTCTAATATCGAGCAGCCCTATTTTGTTTCCACATCTGTTAAAGGTTTTAGCAAACCAGATGCAAAATTCATGGACAGAGACTGTGATGAGAGAACAGTAAGAGGAAAATTTGGCTCAATGGCAACTTCTACCCTCACCTCGATGTTAAACAGCAAAATCCCAGTGGCATGTTTTCTAAATATCTTGGAAGCCTTTTTCTAACCTAGTGTGATTGTAAATTAAGACTCTGTACCTCTTGGAAAAATCTGTAGCGGGTCTGGCATCAGTCCATTTATGCGCTGTTCATTCATTGTGTTGCAGTACTAAAATCAAGAAGAAAAGAACATATTTAAGAATAATGCTGGCTTGACCATTAATGCACAAAAGACAACTTAAACATTCTTGTTTTTGGAATAATTAGGTTAAGTTTTGAGGAAAAGAGATGTTTTCTAGCTAGGTTAGAATAAGTCCAAAGCATCTTCAAAAAAAAAAAAAAAAAAGTGAGCATGCTGTGCTGAAATCTGTTGCCGATGAGGTCCAATGCCCTGTGGGCTTGTTCTGAGGGAGTGTAGCATTAACCCTTTTCTCCTCCAGGTCAGCAGCTCACCAAACACTCATATCCTACAGGACTAACACGAGCAGACGCACTCTGGAGCCTTTCAGCTGCTTGCCAAGGCAATGCAATAATTGATGTTTCAGTTAAACAAACCATCTGTTAAAGTGTGAGCTTCTGCGCATGGAAATGTGTGTGTGTGTAGGTGGGTGGGTGTGCGTTTGAGTTTTCCTTTCAAGATTTCTACCCGAACGCCTAAAAATACCAAAAACAGTGCAATGTTTGTATGTAGAGGAAACCTACATGAGTTCATTGTGTTTAATTTTCTATCCAGTGTGAATAAGGCAGTCGCCACAGCAATATGTAAATCTGCTCTCTCATTGTGAAGGAGGGAGGGAGGACGATGGGACCGGCTTGGATGGGAATGGATCAGAATGGCTACCCAAGTGGCACAGCTGTTATTAAAAGGCCTATTTATCACTGTCAGATCCCCTCCTCGCTCCTAGCCCTCTGCATTTACCCTCCAGCACTTTCACTAGGCCACATCTGAACAATACGTCCTAATACCAAAAAAAGAAGAAGAAGAAGGGGGGAAAAAAATGCAATGTGTGTTGAGGTTGTGGGAGCAGATCGGGCTTCATGTACCTTTAATTTTCCGCTCAGCTGGCTTATTGATTAAAGCCGCAATTACCACCTAATCTTTAGTAGGTGTGTTATTAAAAGACACTCTCCATTGTTGGCCAATAACTAAACAGTGTCCGAACTCAAACGGTATCACTAAGCCTTAAGGGACACACGAGAGAAGTGTGGGTCTCATCATCATTAGCAGAGTAAGGGGAAACGGGAGTAAAAACGATGGAATTAGAGTCACTACCTCCAGGGGGAGCCGCATGAGGAGTGGATGGGGGGTAAGAAGGGTCACATGTTTTATTTTAGCACCTGACAT
Source organism: Brachyrhaphis terrabensis (assembly GCA_903067065.1). Lineage (NCBI taxonomy): Eukaryota > Metazoa > Chordata > Actinopteri > Cyprinodontiformes > Poeciliidae > Brachyrhaphis > Brachyrhaphis terrabensis. The sequence continues at coordinate 76,461 of CAEGAG010022897.1, read as the reverse complement.
AGACCAGTTTTTAACTTTGAACAGGGGCGTCTGTCTTTCAAGGTGTCGAACAATGATTAGAGATGCCTGGAAGTCGAGCCGGTCTCACAGGAGCATGCAGCAGCAATCAATGTTTGCAAAGAAGTGGAAGACTTTTTAGAACAGATGCCCTCTGCACACTCCCGTTAATTAACGTGTGAATTTGAGCATTAATTTGAGCAACCAGAAGTGTCATTTTTTTTGGCAAGCAGAGATCTTGGGGAAGAAAAAAAAAAGAAGAAAAATTGATTTTGAAAATGTTTAAAAGTAATTATATTTTATTCCCCCCCAAAAAATCACAAGTATCCAGACAGAAACACCTGCATTCACAAAGTGACATACTAAATGAATTACCTCACCTCTGACCCAACATGCTGTTTCCTGTAATTCCTATTAATTTCACATAATGGCTGTCTGCTCACCTGGAATTAATAACACTGAAGTCAAAATCCACTGGGATATCTGCGGAGGGCCAAGTGGCAACCACAGCAAACAACCACAAACGGAAATAAAAATGCATTTAAAGTACATGTACTTGAGTGGTTTAAATTATATTCCAGTGTGTTTGGTATTTTCCAGGTGATCAGCAGCTTTTTGTACGTCGGGCGGTCCCATGAGTGGAAAGCCATTACAGAACTCCTGGACTCATTTGGCAAAAATTCATGAACAAATGAGTTTTTAAATGTGTGGGCACAGAAGTGCAGCGTGAATACTTAATATTTGTGCTTGGTAGAAAGCTTGGAGGTCAGGGTTGTACATTACGTTCAGCCACGTCACATCTGTATAAAGCACTAAGTGTATGAAAAAATGCTTGGAATATGATTGGCACAAATACATAAAAGAGGAAGAAAATATATGCAGAGTTCCTACATGTTTATATTGTAAGCCAAAAATTTTTCTGACTCAAATCTCTCAAACGTTCTTAGTCCCTTTTAGGCTACATTTTATAAATGTAGATCAAATACTCTCACTTTGCTAGGACTTTAAATATGGAACCTGTGAATACAATGTTGGGATGGATGTATGGATGGTGAAACATAATACAATGACGTTTAAAATATATACATATGGAGCAAAGCATATGTAGATATGAAAAATGACTTCAGAGAGATTTGACTTCCTAAATTGACACTTTGAAATTGAATTCTGTGTCTTTAAGAAGCTCCTGCTCTTTCCAAGACTCCGCCTTCAGCACATCATCACAACAATGTTCCTCCATTATGTCGTCTACAACCTTTCTTAGGAGCATTGGACTGAGAAGAAATTTGTAAAAAGTTAATTTTTCATAATACCCAGCTCAGGTTTGGGCGAAGCATTTCTTAATGAATTAATTGAGTTTCTCGTAAATCAGCTGCCACTAAAATTGTTCAAACTTTTTGCTCTCTTTTAGTTAGGAGGCCTTTTCTTCCCAAACGTAAGGAACCTTTTACACCTAATGCAATGTGAATAGATCAGAAAAGTTATGATTTATGTCCATTTGGAAGAAATCAGGTACACTGTTAGATGACTAGTTGAGACATTTTGGTCAATCAGGAATCAATATGTATCCTATATCAAAATGTGCAGTTTACTACAATTTCTGATTGATTGTCCAGATTGTTTGAATACTCAGTTTTTAAATTATGTTGAGTCTCTGTTTTGATTGGTGGATAAAATACATAAAACAGGACACACCACACATAGGACAAAATGGCAGAAGTACCACGATGATAGCATCAAGTAAAACACGATTGTGGCTTAGGTCAATACTTTTTCCATCTCCTTCTAACATCTGCCTCTTTTCCTGTCTAATCACATTGCTACCCTATGCTGCATAATGATTAAAAAGCAACCACAAGTGATAAAAATGGCCAAAAAAACAAGGAGTGTAAATCGTGCCTGTGGCAGTAGCAGCATCATTGTGAGTTGACGGGGGGTAAAAGACATCCACAGATGAAAGTAGATTTTGAACAATTCTGCAGCCCAGGGGGGCTGCTCTTTAATGAGGCAAAACTTTAACTACTGAATAATAAATAATAAAAATTGACAGTTCATTTAGCTTTCAGTGTACCTCATACAGAAACTAATTACATGCCATTACTCTTACTGTCCGTGGCATGATCAGTAACTATGGTGGAATAGAAAAATACACTGAATTAGACGGCATCACTGGGAGGGAAGCTGTGTTATTGTGTATGAGAGCATTTCTGCTGCCTACAACTTTGTTTTTAAAGACAGTTTCACTAAACTACTTGAGCTCTAGCTGTGTTATATTTATTTCAAGTTTCCAGCTCATAGACGTTAACTCAGATATTATGGAAATAGTCAAATTTATTAATATGATCGATTATTTATCTGTCCTTAAAATACTTTCTAACAAACATGTCACTTTGCACACTAGACATGGAGAGTTATTAAAGTCAGTTGAATCCGATCGTTTATCTTTAAGGACAAACATGTACTGGATGGTTTGACATTTCACATACATGGTGCACAGATAAAACAACAATTAATTAAATGTTGTTTTTATGTATTTTCATTAATATACTCACATATGACAACATAGCTTTGAGTTCTTCGTCACTTCTTACAGTAATCCTATCTCCCACCTCATCTTCATCTAAACAAAAAAGGGAAACACAAACAGAGAATGGTGAGTCATAGATTAAAAGACTTAGTATATTAAATTAAGCACAATAAAAACTGAGCCTCCACATGCACACTTTGAGAGCTCATGATTATATTCAATGACTACCGCCTGCTCATAATGTTCCCTGAGGAACTGACGTAACATGAATACAAAAGATAACAGCCATCAGGATGAGGTTGGTCATAGTTAAGTTGGTTTGATCAGTTTTGTTATGACAGTCAACTAGTCCAAATGATAATTAGAGCACCAATGGGAAAAGAGGATAATATCGAAAAGTAAATCTTATCTTCTGTGTCAGACTGAATGAATAAATAGATAAACACGTTATGGGGATGAACCAGATGTAGGTGCCCTGCTGCGGCATTATGGGATCTGCTGAATGGACTTCCTGAACTTAGACACATCGCCTTTCTGCTGTTTTATCAAGTTAATAAATGTCTGAGGAAAGTTTTAGATCAACATTTGACATACTATCAGTATACCTGTTTGTGTTCATCATGTTGACTTTGGGCAACATTCTGCTTTTTAAAAAAATCTATTTACAGATTTGAATGTGCATGCAAATTAATCAAACGCTCATAAACTCATACATAATATTTACAGTTAATACATGCATATGTTGTAATAATGCATGTATTGATCAAATTTTGAGTACTGAGTTCATGTTTTTATCCTTGGGATAGAATAAAAATGTATACTTTTGATTAAGTTACGTAATAATTCTGCACACTACTAGTTCCCTACTCATTTAGTTTACACAAATATTCTTCTACAGTAACACACCTCACTGTTCCTTATTTTAATACACAGATCTGAAGTTTATTAATGCTTTGGATACAGAGAACTGCCATTGTTCAATAATAAGAGAAATCCTCAAAAGTACAACTTGCTAAATAATTATGCACACAACGTATTTTGTAAAAGTACAAATTAGCTGGAGTCTTTTGCTGATTTATTCTGGTGTTGTTCTGCCACTCAGTGAGACTCTGTCAGCATACCAACACTGTTAATGTATGCAAGCACTGATACCGATGCAAAACCATCATTAAACAAAATAGCAATGACACAGTAGTAATCACCCTGTTTGATACAGTAAGACAATAAACTTCAGTCTGGTATGAATCTCATTTAGTAACAGATAGTTAGCATCATGCATAGGCAGAAATATAGAAATCTGAGCTATCAAATAAACTCGAATTTTATAATAGTTATCTACACAGGCTGTGTTAGTGCAGTGGTTGTTTCTAATACTACAAATAGAAAGAGACACTTACATTCAAACGCAGTGACAGTGGCTTCAGGCATCACGTCTCTGATTGCGACCTAAAATGTTTGGCAGAGTGAATTACAAAGATTTTAACTAGAATAACAGCGATTTATTACATAATGACACCTCCTGAGATTTTTACAAGTTTAGAGAAAAATATATGTACAAGAGCTCGATTCGCTCATGTAGAACAGATAAATGTGTTTGTGTCTGGATTCAAATGACATAAATGTAGAAAAACTGACTTCTATTAGCTAGACTGACTCACCAGCAAGTCGTTGAAGTTCAACACAGATGGATAATCCACGGACGAGTCCATGTCCCCTAAAGGAGTCTTTATACGGATTACTATCGGCTCGGTATCCATTTCCACAGGATGATTTAAAATGAGCATAAAAACGGAAGCATGAACCTCATAATCCTCCTCGGTTGTCAGGAAGCTAGCGAGCTAATTTCCTGCAGCGCTTCTCCCCAATTAAAGTGACGTGAAAATGTAAAAGACGGAGCTGACTCACAAATGTCGCGACATATCACCTGGAAACCGTCAGACTGGAAACTAAATGTGTTTTTCTTTTGAGCTGCGAAGTAAACTTTTATGTAAGAACACAGGATATGTTTTGCTAGGCAGCTAATTTGAAGGAAACAGCACGTACACCGTTTCCGAATCAACATCCGCTCAGGGAATTTCAAAATAAAAGAGACGTTTTTGGAATATCTAAACTTTCTGAAGTTCTCTAAGATTTTTCAAATGAATAACATCTGAAACATAACAAAACTCAAACATAACATAGCTCAAATGTTGTGTTCAGTTTAAGATCATTTCAAACATATTTTAGATAATTAATGTTTTTATTCTTAGAAATATATTAATTTGGGCATAAATGTATTACATTTCATCTCGGTTTTGAAGTTTTTAAATTAATAATTTCTGAAGTTACACATTTTACCTGAGTAAAAAACTAATTAACTGAAGCGCAGCAGTTTTAAACCGCTTTGTATGATAATCTGTGTTGAATTTTCTGACTTTCTAGTGCTCCTTTTGCATTTGGTTGTGACACCTGGCTCAAAGTTAGTCTCTTCTTCTACTTCTTTATTTTTTAGTTTTTAATGGCAGCTTGCAGTCAAAATGTTGCACTGCTGCCATATTTTGAGTCAATGGTTTGGTTAATTATACAGTAGTATATTTAATTTTAGTGATATTACCCACTGCATGGCGTATCTCTAATTTCTCACCAGGTTGTCCATCTTCTGTCCAAAAAGCAAACTTGTTAGATAAACTGGACAATCTAAATGGGTAAAGAAGGATGAAATGTTTTGGTCATAACTGTAACAAGATAAAAACTGTTATCATAAATAAATGACAGTTCTAAAGATGTTTGTGTTGCCTAAATGTCCCTGTTTATACAGCTGATTGATCTTTTGATCCTAGAGAAGAGAAAATATTTTTAATAAATTCAACAAGCAAATCAAGATTTTATTTTTTGGGGTAAAAATTTGATCCACACTGCCATGGTAACTGGTTTGCTCCTTTTTCACATCATTAACACAGCATTTGTATTTAAAGGTTTCTACTTGGCATCAGTCGTTAGAGCTTAATTGAAAGTAAAACAAAAGAGCGCTTAAAACTGTTGTTGATTACGGCCTTATGATTGAGGAGCAGCGGTTCCGTGCAGCTTTGATTGCACTTCTAACAACAAGGCATCGATCTTTGGACAAAGGGAAGTCTCATCTTGTGTTAATTTACAGCACACTGATCCCAGATCTGATACCTGACGCTGTTGACCTGGGTTATGTGTAATGATAAGAACTTGTTAAAGCCTGCTCTTTCTCCCTATTCCTCCGATCTGGCAGAGATGTGCCACTTGAAATCGTATCCCTGGGGCTTGTGTGCTCTGCCAGGCACCGTGGTAGGTTGGGTTTCAAGCAGGTTACAAAACAACCTTTCCCACCCCTGATTGGCCTGGGGATGAACTCTTCAACCAAATGTTTTCATCTCAAGAAAGCCGAAAGGAAACCATCCAAATGAACTATGGTGTGCACAGTTTCTGTCTCCTTACCACAGACTCAAACAGACACACAAACGTTACGGGTCTATTGACTCTTTCTGAACTAATCTCATCACTTATACCTGAACCAACAGCTGGGCTAAAGACCCATTGATTTCCATGTAACGCCTGAAATTATTACTTTGTCTAATTGTTACAGGAGAGTAAAGGGGGAACAAGGCAGGGCCATCAAGCATTCTGATTAATGCCTCCACCAGCAGTGCCCTCTGATGAAAAGCACAGGATCTATATGGCACTTTGTCAAACATACTCTCCCAGGGCTTGACGCTAGGTCCTTCTGCTTTAGGGGCCAGCCAGTACGAAGCGCAGTCAGCAATCCACATTATCAGAAATCAAACTCCTGACTTAGCTCGGAGGGGAAAGTGGAAAAGGAAGGCCAGCATTCGCTGTCTGGTAATTAAGAGCCATTTTATCAGAGCTCCTCTTTTGCTCCATGCTTTTTCCTCCCCTTGCTATTGACAAGCTGCTTAGCACAAAGTGAGTTCAGTTTGACTCTAAATATATGAGGCACACTTATTTAACTTTCTCAGCAAAGAGGGAAATGCAAGTAAACAAGACAGAAATAATGCTGCCTGGCAAGGCTGCCTCTTTCGCTGTATGTTATGTTTTGTTTATGGCCATGTAGTGTGTGTGTCAGCTGCTTCTTACTTCCTGCCCCCCTTATCCTGCAGATGGTTATTGTTTCATTCGGTCTACTCAAATGTATTGGTAGGCTTGTTGTGGTTATTTATGAGTGAACCACTGTCTTCTATCACTGTAGTGCTAATATAGAAGATCTTGAAATGTTATTTGTCTGCTCATTAAGAATCGATCATCGCATCGCATATTAAGTCCAACCTGACAGACTTAATGATGATATTCCCTTTCACATCATCTGTAATTATTCAAGTAAAGTACCAAGAAAAATCATTTGCCCCAGCAGATTGTTTTTGTTTGGTTTTTTGTTATGCTGAACCAGATCGTCAAAGTAATTTCAGTAGCTATCAAAGATAACTTGAGCAAATAAGACCTCCATATTATACATTATGATAACATTGATATGGAAGAATTCTGTTATGCTCTTTTTTACACAAGAGACTTAGATTTAAGTTCAGACTAGGCTAATACAATGTCTTAATTGTGTTTTTTGAGACTTTACCTGTGTAGTTTGGATCACTGTCCTGCCTCTAGTAACCCATGTGCGCATTAGTATAGAGCCATGGACTGATGGCTGAGCATCCGTCTTCAGGACATTTGATTTCTCCGGTTATGGCAAGTTCTCCAGGTCTTAAAGCAGCAGAGCGTCCCCAAACCATGACACTACCGCCACCGTACTTGACAGTACAATCTTATTTTGAAATGATTTGTTAGTTTTACACCAGATGTAACAGGACACAGGACTTCCAAAAAGTTCCACTTTTTTGTCTCGTCAACACATTGAACAATTTTACAAAAGTCTGGATGGAGTTTTTCTTCAAATATGTTCTTTTCAGTTATTAGTGATTTTGGCCAAGAAGGCCAAAATTACTGCCCAGTCTATTCATTATTGTTGAATCATAAACACTGATCCAAGCTAAGGGAAGTGACGTCTGCAGGCCATAAGATGCTGTTTTGGGGTCTTTTACTTCCTCCTGTATTAGTTGTTGATGCTCTCTTGACGTAATTTTGGTGGACAAATCAGTCCTGCAAAGGTTCACCACTGTTCCATGTTTTCTGTTTTTGTAGCTGGTCTGCTGGAGACACAAAGGCTGAGAAATGACTTTGTAACATTGTCCATACTGATGAATATCAATTCTATTTGTTTTAGTTTATTTATATTTAAATTCACTACAAATGTCATCTCAAGACATGTCAACGTAATCTATATGTAGAGATATTATGTAGTCATTCAGTCCAATAATCTAGGTAGGTCAAAGCTAAATAACATGGATTCTAACTCAGTCCTAGTTGTAAAACAGTTTAACTAAACAAATCTGTCAAATTTAATTTCAGAACTCAATCAGAGAAAATGTTTTCTATCTCAGGAGATTTGTTTCTCAAATGTTCTTGAATATCACTAAGCTTTTTGAGCTATTTTCATGACTCTGACAGCTTTTTCGCATCACTGTAAAAACGTTTGATCCCATTTACCTCTCAGGAACATTTAAATGTCTCTGGTTTAACAAAAGCACAGGATTTGATGCGAGCAACGTAAGAAAATTGTGTCCCCGCCATCTGTCTGGGGCCACGTGACGTCCCAACTCAGATATCCAAGCCCTCAAGCTGAAATAGAGATGTGTCTCCTCATCCTTGAAGCCTGAAGCTGGTTGTTTATTGGTGCTGCCAGAGTCCGCGCTCAGATCGATACCATCCACCTCAGATGGGCCTTCAAAACACAGGCTCCAAATTGAGGTCAGGATATGTAGAGGGTTATGGCACTTCGCCAGATATGAATTGCCTGAGCTGTTGAGATCATTTGTTATACGTTCCTTTAAAGTTCATCTCAAAAAGTTGACCTGTGATGAAGCACGGGGAGTTTGCGAGTCGCCAAGAGTTATGAGGAAATGCTCCAATTCACGGACAAGCCGAGCCTGCGAGAAATGGATTGTGTGACTAACTCTCAGGTCTCTGAGCAGCATGCTTTCCTTGACGTTTCCAGTGTTTCAAATTCACCTCAAAGATGCCCTTTATGGCTCCGTGTTGTTTCTAATAAAGAGGAAATATTGGTGCCGTCCTGACCTGCTCATAGGGGCCATAGAAAATTTATGAGGTGTGTCCCCTCCATTGAGGCTGCTTTTGAACAAAGCTTGACATAAATAACACATCTCACCAGTTAACCTGAGCTCGATTGGTCTTGTTCTCATGTTGTGGTCAACTGACTTTAATACATGTAAGACATAAATGCTTCTTATTTTATAGTATGTTTTCACAAATACGCTCTGAACTATGAATCATGGAGAACATTTCTCTTCAGAATGGAGCTCAGTTTTTTGTGGAAACACGGTTTTCAGTTTTTCTTCAAGTTTGATTCTGATTCGTTTGAAAATAAAGGAGGTTATCCTCATAAACACAAATCTTTAAACTTCATCTCATTTTAGTAAACTCAAAATAAAGAAAAGAAAATGAATGAATTGTTGTTTGGTGTGTTTCCAGATGGGAAAAAATGGTTGTTTTTCACTATGATGTAGTTGAAGAAGATGATAAAAACTGCTTGGCGGCGGATTGGCTCATCATTGGTGGTTGTTATAGACCCGGTCACAGAGAGGAGCAAATAATTTGTGGCCATCAGTCGCACTTTAAGCTTGAGCTCGCAAAAATGGAAGAACGACGCAAGAAACACTCGAAACATTCAGGACGTTAGTGGAACAAGCAACAGGAGGAGAACAGTATGAACACCGGAGAGAAAAGCCTGGGCTACGAAAATCACAGGACACAAAGGGGACCAGTTGTTGGAAAAAAAAAAAGTAAAGTGGAATAAAACTGGTGGATCTGGCAAAGGGCTGACTAAGCTGAGAGGTTTTATGTGCTTGGGAGGGTGATGAGTGGAAGAAGCAGAACTCATTACCAGAAGGAGGTTTGTGGACAGGAACAGTGGCTAAAGATGGCAGCTCCAAAATATCAAAGACTACACTCATAACAAACTGAATACAACACTAAAAGCAAAGTTCAACCGATCACGGCATATATAAAAAAAATTGTATTCACTTGATACTTGATATCCTTCCTACTGCAGGGTGAAGTTGTGCTGCAGTGCTCGTACCTGAACAGAAGCAGAAAGAGGGCATCTAGTTTGAACTGTGTAAATCTTATTACTGTTTTTCTCTATGACAATGCTACACCTAACATTTTTGTTAGCATCCATACTTAACATGCTAGTAGTCCATATTTTTTTAGGCTGACAGTTTCCGTTGTGTTGTGCAAGGAGCAAATACATAAAATCCCCAAAGTGCTTTATAGGGAGTGCACTAGCTTCAGGCAGCACAGATATGGGAAGTGCGGAAGCCCCTACTGTATTAAATCGATATTGGTATAACAGAGAGTTTGGCCACTTATAGGTAAAATCATAAAACAGCTTCCAGTCCAGGGGGGCACAGCTGACTCTTTGGGTGGGCAATGCCTCCCAATGCCTCCCAATGCCCGCCCATGCTGCCGGGCCTGGATTCAGATATGATTAAATTAAAAATATTATTAAAAAGACACAAAAATAATTAAATTATGTAAATAATAAATAAATAATTCATTACCTATAACATTTCTATTTCATTTCTGCTCAGTAACCATAAGGGGGACCTGCAGCCCTCGATACTATAATAGAAAAATTCAATTTGACTCTCAAAATGACAAGGTTCTGACTAGCACTGCATGTAAGATGTTGACTACTAAGAGGTACTCCACATACATTTCTAGCAAGACTGAATTATTCCTTTAAGGTTCATGATCAGTATGCAACTTCCTGGGCATGCAAAAATATTTGTGGTTTTCAAAAATATGGACCTCAGATCTCATTCCAGAAAAGTCCTTTATAGTCATTCAGACTCTTCTCTGTTTCTAAGTCATCATGAATCAATATTTCATATGACCTGCTCACTGATCAATGTGGTTCACAAACAGTAAGAAGCACTGTCAAGTCAAAGTAAGTTATCTAAAATATGCATGAACAAATGCATCAACTTTGATGGAAATTACAAAGCAAAAAAAAGCAAACAAACCCTACAACTAAGAATGAAAGTACTGCAAGCTAAAAGTAAGTAAAAACACTCCAAACAGCACAACACTAACACTGTGACACATCCATATATGTGTGTGACTGTGGCCAAGATGCATGACCTCTCTTCAACCACACATTGCTCTGGTGCAGTATTTCAGGTGGCCTGTTTGTCAGCTGAAATATTCATCAAACAGATCAACGGAAAGTCTGGCTGGCTTTTCAGCTGGGAGCAACATGTCAATAATTGATAGAAGATGAGGTAAATGACTTGGCGACTGTGTGTTGGTGTGTGTTGGGGTCCATCTCCTGCTGTAAGCGATGCCTCTGACCTTTGCTTTGAGAAAGATCTCATTATGGTCGGTCTTTACATGACCTACGTACGGCAATACAACAAAGCAAACAGTGAAAGTAGACGGGAAGTTGGACTCGTCGTTGAAGTGTTTTGTGCTTTAATTTTCTGAGTAGTCGTGTTTTATCTTAGGCTGATACGGCAGATATATCCCGTGCATTAAATGTGAGTTCTCCCGGAAATAAAGAAAAAAAAAAACCCATAAAGATATTCTGGTGTGAATTTCTAAAATTGCAAATGTGTCTTGGGTCACACATAGCAGGTTGTGGCTGGTGAAGTAGGCCATTATGACCTATCTGTGCTTGTTTTTTAATTCATGACAAACTACCTACCTGATACTGCAGTGAGTCATTGGAAAGTTGTGCTGCAGGTGTGTGTTGGTTCCGCCTGACAGACGAGATCGCTTGGGCTTTAAAATTTTTAACCTTCTGTTTGCTGTCTGACCTTCAGCTCGAAACGGTCAATACCGGCTATAAATCACTGCGATGGTTCCTAGAACGATTCTGCATGCAGCATCTGAAGGGTCCAGTGTGTTACCGTGGGCATGAAGAGTTGTACGTTTTCCTGTTTTTATGTGATTTTATTTATTTATTTTGTACTCCGGTAAGTTTATATCAGAGTAGATTTGTGTGAAAAATTCAAGGGTAAAATGACGACAGGTAACAATGAAACTTTTCAAACTAAGTCGTCTCCGTTTCTCCAGACGAAAAAGTAAAACACTAACATTCTTGGGATGAAGAACCTCAAAAGTATGAAAAGAGAAATGTGCTTTCAAAGTTCAGTTTGTCACCTTACAACCAGAAGCTGCAGTGTGTTTTTCTTGAAACATTTTTTTTGTTACCGAGCAACAAAAACAGTGTGCAAGGAAGAGGATACATGAATTAAGAAAACAAAATCTAAAAAAAATGTGGCCTGCAGATGGTTCCCCCCCCCTTCTACTCTTTTACTCTGAAATAAAAAGCAACTCTTTGTGAAAATGTATCAATATTCTTGATAAAGCTCAGGTGTTTCTGTCTAACTTGGTAACAACCCACACTGACTGATGACTCCCCCACAGCTGTTTTAGGTCAAATCCAAAAGTACTCCATAGATAAATTTGCAGAAACGTAAATAATATGAAAGTTGCACTTCATAAATGCTTTTAAATGTTTATGTGGCACTGTACACGTTATTTTTCAGCTTTTTAAAAACGAATCAACTTAAAATTTACGACTTGGTTATAAACTGTGAGGATATTTTTCTTGTGATTTATTTAAATACTGTACATATTAAATGAATGATGAAAAATACAAAAGGATTGATATAATAGAGACTGGAAAATGTTTGCATTTTAAGGCATTTCAGTCTAGAATTAGCAAACCTGGCCTTGAACTGCACAGAAGAAAAATAACTGTTTTATATTTTTCAACAAGTGAAAGGTATGTTGTTTTTGTCAAGCACCATGTTTCATTTTCTAAGAATTTAATAACCCCAGCTGTTTAATCGAGCACCTAATACAGGCTTTGAGACATTTAATTTCTCGTGTTCGTTAAAGAGTCTTTGAAATGATCAAGGATACGTCAGAAAATTTCCCCTTTCCACGAAAACACACGAGTGTCTCTATCAGTCGCTGCTTTGGGTTTGATTGTTGTCTTCAAAATGTGTATGCATGAGTGTCTGGGTGTGTTTTTTTTTTTTTTGTGCACGCACATGTCCCCTCCGCCTCATTGTGGGATGTAACAATGCCCCAGAAACACAACCTCCAGGGGTCTTACCTGAACGTGGCGGCCCCCAATTTTTCATTAAAAATTGCCATCCTGCAGCTGAGGCTTCGGTGCACCACAATGTGACAGAACGCTGGAAGGGCAAACATATGCGACCTGTACCCAACCTTCAAATGTGCCCCAGTAGATGGATGGATCTTTTGCTCCTCTCTATTTTACAAGTTTGTATGCAAATTGATGCAAACCATTTCCAAAGAATATTATAAGGCATTGTTGTCGGCCACGCTGCGCATCCACCTCCCTCCACCTCCCGCCTCTTGTTTAAGTATCGGAGCCTCTGCAAATTAAAAGGAATATAAGATTTACAAGGCAACCGCTGAGACGTGTTTTTTTTCCTGTTCAACTTTTTACCTTTAGTTAAATATGATAATAATGGTTCAACTAGTTTTGTTGTTTGCCTTGAAAAATATGTCAAGGTTTGCTTTAGTTGTCAAAATGTTGCTGTGAGACTGTCTACTTCCAGCACAGTTGATGTCTCACATGTAATCTGAGGGTATCGGACCTGCTGAAGGGAAAAAAAAAAACCATCCTGATTTAGCCAGAACCAAACATCTCTGGCGAGATTTGGAAGCAGCGATGTAATTATAGGTCATAAGTTGAGCGCCTCAGTGCCACAGCAGCTGTAGTGAAAGCTGAGCCTGTCAAACACCCTGATGTACATATAGACCGGCGCAGCTTTCATTACAATCACAAATCCGTGCACCATCCGCTGAATGAGCGACCTAAAATTGTATTTATTTCTTTATTTTGAGCAAAAGTCATGTTTAATCGCATGTGATGGTGATGATGATCCTGATAAAGTGTCGATATAAGGATTTTCAAGAAATCTTTCCATAACATAGTATCTCCTGTTGGTAAAATATGTAACCAAGCAACAGAAAAAAATATAAAAGAATGAAAAAATTATTGAAACCCCCATAACCAATTAGTAAAATAAATTAAATTAGGTCACAAATGAATGTTGGGTTCACAGTTGAAACAGTGAACAATCTTGAATCGATTTGGACACATCCTCTTCCTGGCCTAACTGGTTCATTGAGCCAACCCCCAACCTCCACCACCTCCTCCCCATTTTGCACTTTCAAGTCATTTGTTATCACCTTGTGGTCGAGCTGTGCAATTGGCCGAGCTCTTCTAGGGTGAGAGGTCATGCCTTTAAAAGGGAATTACTTCACTGACACAATAAGAGATGACATTTTATTTGACGTCTTACCACCACTTTGCTTCCTCTCCCACATCCAGACCTGCCCTGCATCCTAACTGCCCCCCTGGGAGCACCTCAGAGTGTGTGTGGGGGTGGGGTGTGTGGGGGTGTGTGTGTTTACGTGTATACTGTTGGGTGCATCACTCTTTCTTTTTCACCTTAATTTGAGCTATTTGCATCATATATAGTGCTCTGATAAAGTATTTGCGTCAGAGATTTTTTTTTGTCTTGGCATTTATTTTTTTTTTTACATTTGAATCTTTTTGAAAAAGTTAATAGTACACCAAAGATATCCTAGAATGCAATATAAAGCAGTTTTAAAATGCCTTAACATATTTTGAGAAACAAAAGCGATTTAAACATCTGAAAAAATAATTGTCCATCTTGCCTACCGTGATTAGCTCCTTTTTAGAAAGCCGACTTGCATGCTATAATCCACATCCCGATTTCTATCTGACCTGCAGAATCAACATGTAATTTAAATACATTTCATAACAACATGAAATAGGCTAAAATATCTCAAAAGCAACACATCAAGCCTCACTCTAAAAATATTCAAGAACAGATGAGAAGAAAAGCTATCTGTCAATCTGGGAAGGGTTGCTGAGCCTTTACTGATGCTCTTGAACTCCTCAGAACTGTTACCCACAAATGGAGAAAACATTGAACAGAGTTAACCCTCCCTATGTGTACCTGTTCCACCAAAATTACTCCAAGAGTACTTTGATGACCCATCCAGGAAGATACCAAAGAATGCAGAACATCTAAAGCCCTGCTGGTCTCACTTCCTTCAGTTGAATTTGTTGCTTTATTCCACAATAAGAAAGGGACTTGGTATAAAAATAAAATAAAAAAGAGGGTTCAAAGGACCAGACACGACATTTTTACAGATTTCCAAAATAATTAAGCATGCAAGCAAACTAAGACAAAAGGTGAGGTTTTATTGCTGAAGTAAATTTAAAAAGTCTAAACCTCTTTGCATAACTCACCGTGCCAGCAATACAAGTTTTATCTTTTCATAACTTCATTTTCCAGATAAAATAAGGATAAATGTTTTCAGCATTCAGTTCAGAACATGATTAAAAAGAACATGTTTGACAGACTTACCTTTTAAAAAAATTTGATATTAATTTTATTTGCTCCTTTTCATTTGCGTTTGTGTTATAGAAATAAAAAAAAATGTTTAAGAGAAGACCTCAAAATTCAACCTCACTTTGGTTATGCAGAAGGACAAAGATTCAAAGCAAACCAGCAAGTCTTACAATGAGTGAGTCAAACAACAACTAAAAAACGATAGAAAAGCTAAACAAAATAGAGTCCACAGTTAAAACCAAGTAGTCCAACTTTCCTCCAAGACTGTCAGTTGTTTAAATAGAGTCAGCGTGTCCCTTAAAAACTAAATTATAATTATATCCAGCCTTTTTGTCTTTATCCAAGTTTGTTTCATTGTGATGTTCTCAAAAAAAAAAAAAGTGACAAAAGACCCAAATTTGACTAAATCAGTGAGAAAGCCATTTCTTCTCAGAGAACTGGGGTGAATAAAGATGAGGTGGATTCTGTTGTGTGTATTTATTACAGCATCCCTGTCAAGTGTGTTTAGCAGGAGCAGACAGCTGATGTGACTCAGGATTGGAGTCTGGGAGTGATTGACATCGGACATGCGCGTCACACACCCGGGGGGATCGGCAAAGGCCGCACAGCCAGTCTGGCAGGTCATTATCAGTGTGTCACACAGCAGCATGACGGCTACTTCCTCTGAGACAAAACACACAGCGCACGCCGACTCCCTCCCCGACTCTTCCAGAATGCCTATCCAAGCCAATCAATTGGGCGATCAATTGGGGGCCAACTGGCAATCCCCGACAATCAATATAACCCTTGTTGCGTGGCTCCAGAAACGGCACAATGGCTGTGGCACTTAATTAAGTTGTTAATTGCTGCGTTAAGCTTTCTCAGGTACCCTCCCTGGACGGTAATTGAGAGTGGCTGGACAATTCAGCTATCGGCAGCAGTTTGCTAAATTTAATCAAAAAATCCAAGTAATGGAGAGGGCTGTAACACGAGGAGCCAAAGGACACGCAGGAGAAGAGACGCGGCTGCCTGCTGGATGCAGAACACGGGTCGGTTGACAAATAAAAGGACACTGGTGCTAACGAGCAAGATGTTTATTGCACCAGATGAGGAGCTGAATGATGTGCTGAAATACCATGAAAAACATCTCATTTGCAAAGCTTGTAGCCGGAGTCAAAAGTGGATTCAAAAAGTCGTCCCATCACGAAAGCTGTGTGGCTTAACTTTACATGCTACCAATTCCAAAATAAAGTTGCTCATTAATTCAGGTGCGCGCTAGTTTATAGTGAGCTGCCCAAAGACATGCTGACTTCATTTTACTGAAAGCTAACAGAAATGTCGTCAGCTATGGCGATTATGAGGAAGCACACAAACAGAACTAACATTTAAAACTAAATAAGCAGTTCTTCTTTAAGCTAGCATTAGCACTGCAGCACAGCTAGGTCCTACAGCAGGTCAGAAAAGTCAAAGATTTAAACCCCCGTATTATTTATTATTTCAGATTCTTACCACTTATTATGGAATTCAATTGTATGATTACTTGTTTTCACAGAAGTAGATGCTGTGGATGTTGGGAGATTATTAGCCTCTTGTGGCAATGATTCAGATTTTCCTGCTACTGGCTGAAATGTGAGTTTTGCTTCAAAAGCTTTCACAAGCTGTGGCTTTGCCTTCCACGCATAGAGTAAGACAACGACCAAGAAGGTAATCAAACATGATGCTTCAAGGTTTTACAGCTTATTGCAATTATTTCGAGTCAATGATTTGACAACTGCAAGTCCATCTCAAAAAATTAGAAAATCGTCAGAAACGTTATTTATTTCAGTGACTGAGTTTAAAAAGTTATATTTATATATTCCGCAAAAGTATCAGCAGAGTGGACAATTTAAGTATTTATTTCTGTTATGTTGGACAATAATGTATTATTCCATATGTATTAAGCAAATAAATATGAAATGCTTATTTACATAATGCATAAATAGAGGGCTTTCATTTACAGGGTTCTAATTTTGATGTAATTACCAAGTAAGTACCTATTAAGTAACAGCGTACTACTATGTAATAATTAAAGCTACTTTTATAGGGTAATTACAATCAAGTTACTTTTAACAGCGATTAAATTACCCAATATTTACCAGCAGTAAGTTGCGACATATTACCAGGTAAGTATTACAATGTAATTACAAAGTAAGTACCTATTAAGTTATTGTGTATTACTGTGAAATTAAAGTTAATTTTAGAGTCTAAAGTTTAATTTTACAGTCAAATTACTATCTAACAGTCCCTAAATTACCCAATTTTTAGCAACAGCTTACGCAATAAATTGCCACATATTACAAAGTAAACGCTGCTATTAAATTTAACCTGACAATTAAAAGCTCCGACTTTATCCTCGATAAAATGCCATGAGCCAACAGAAGATGACAGGACTCATCAAACCATTACTGCACGGACACAGATATATGAAAGCCATTCATATATGGCTTTCATATATGAATGGCCATATATTCATGTATGAATATATATGAATATATGAATATATATATGAAAACTTTTTGCTTTTTCGTGCAAAGCACGAAAAACCAAAAAGTTGCCTTTGCTTCACAACCCAGTCAAGCATCCCATAGAATCTCATTGCTGGTTGTGCAACTTTTTCAACCAGACTCAACTTTCCACTAATGCGCCTGAATAAAACTCTCTCTGGGGTGCTGTGGTGGAGCAGGGGCAAAGCACAACCCATGTATTGAGGCCTTAGTCCTCGCTGGTGGTCACAGGTTTGAGTCCCAGCCTGGCGACATTTACTGCACGGCTTCCCCCTCTTTCCTGTCAAACTACTTTCAAATAAAGGCCACTAGAGCCAACAAAACCTTTTGAAGGCCTCAGTGATTGTCTGCAGACAGTTTGAACTGATTAACTTAAGTCATATTTTTTATATAATATTAAGTCACTGTGATTCACTTATCTGTCCTGAATATGATTCATTTCAATGGCATTTTGCTAATGTTTTGATAAAATTGGATTCTTTCTCATATAAATGCTTTAGAAAGTGTCCAGATATAAAAAGTCAAGGCTAATACTGTACCTGAAGAGAGGCAATGCCGCAGACTGGCTGATTAATCTGAAAATGTTCATGTTCAGAATATATATATAAAAATAGAGTCTTAGTCATGCTGTTCCACCACAAAGCCTTTAAGCTCCCCAGTAATTGCTCCAATATTAAAGCTCATCTGATCTTGTCGTCGGGACGACCATTAAAACAGCAAGAGAGAGCATGATTTCAAACAAGTGGCTTCTACCTGTTTCTTTTCAAAATGGATCTTATTTTAATTTAAAAAAAAATATCAAAAAAAAAATATTGATGTTCGTGGGTGAGGAAATCAAACAGCCGACCTCCCCCGTGGGCCAGGCCTTTTATCCGTCTCTCCTTAACACGCGTTCACTCGGAGGGGGGTGATTACCAGAACAGCCTCCAAACAGCGTGGGCTTATGATGGGGAGCCGGACCACCGCTGGCTGCCACTTTTATATGGCGTTATTAGCGCTCGTCTCCTCGCCTTTTGTTGCCTAATTCCACAGCTTTTAACAGGAATTCAGATGGAATGGCGTCCCCCCCCTCCCAATCCCCTCCCGCTCCCACCATTTCACGAAACGGCTCCAGACGCAGCGGGCAGTCTGCGCTCTCATCGTGCTTTGCTGGAAAATTAGAAAAGCGCAGGCAGGAGCCAAAACTGCCGTATCAAATCATCATTACCGAGTAGACGCTTTTTTTTTTTTTATGTGTATATGTGTGCCTTACGACAGAGTGCAAATATTCCCACCCAGACCCCGGAAGTGTCGCGCCGCTCTTCGGAGATTTGGTGAGAAGTGCCGGAGTGTAGTGGAGCAGGAAAAGTTTGGGTCTGCAGCGAGACGATGGGAAGCAACCACTGCCGCTCCAGGCTCTGTGAACAGGCTCGCCATTGATTAAAACAGCAAGGTGTGCAATAAAGCGCAAGGCAAAGTGTTCCCTTCCATATGGACCCCCGAACCCTCAGGCTCTGGCCACCAATTGGGGCCTTTCTGTCTGCCGCTGTTTCTCTCCCCCCCGCCTCCCCCCGTTTTCTCCTTTCTCCTGCTTCCCCTCGGTCCCCAGATGGCAGAAACAATTTTCCAGGCCCCTCTGTCTCTCGCCTCCGCAGCCCTCTCTCTGCAGCAACAAAAAGGGGGTCCTGGCCGCGATTCAACCGTTTACTCCAGTAATTAACAGCACCCACACCACAACAACTGCAGTCACCACCAGGCCGCTGCGCCACAGATAAACTTCTGCACTCTGACGCTCAGGAAAACGCGCGGCGTTAAACGCGTCACAGTGTGAACCCGAAGGAGAAATAACAGTGGGAAGGTGTGGAAACGAAATGGAAACTGCACAGAACGAGAGGTGAGAACAACATGCTGGCTCCACGGCAATGATTACCTCATAATTAGACGAGACAAAGCTTTCTGCCTATCTAATGGCACAACACTGTAATTAGTGCCCTGACAGAAAATCAAAGGCTACTTTGTAAGCAGCAGGAAAAATTAACATTTTAGACCCTGAAGCTGTATGTCCTGATTAGAACCATATTAAATCAATGCATTGCTAACTGCTGGACATAAATAACAGCCCCCCATTGAAAGGGGCTGTAATTGCGAGAGTGGAAAAAAGTGGGTTTCACTCTCTCAAGGAAGTGGCATTAATGGTAATGGCTCCATCATGTGGGAAATAAACCATGCTTTTGCTACAAGATGACACATTCAGCAGTCATTTTCCTTTGAAATCTGTTTCTCAGGTAAAGATTAACGCTGCTTTTATTTTATTTTTTTAATGATTTTTTTTATTAAGGCAGATGTGATGAATTGGAAATTTAAAACAAGAGCATCTGTTGTCGGAAATTTGGTTTCTTTTTTACTTTAGATTTGATTTGAATCTGAATCCATTGAACTGTATTATTGTTGGATAATAATGGTTTAAACTTGGATGGATGGATGGATCTGAATCTGTTCAGTTGAATCGTAATGAAAAGGAATAACAGCAAACAGAGATGGTGTTTGTTGTGAATTGGACTTTGGGAATAAACTGAATTGAGCTGGATTTTCACTGAGCCTTGCAGCCAGGTCTAAGTATACTAGCTCTGTAACTCAAACCACCAACAGATGAAGAAATTACACACATTTACAAATTAAACAGAAACAAAAAGTTATTTGTTTCTGTTCTGTTTGTTTCTGCTCTTTCCTACTTTTGACCTTTAAAAATCTTTTTTGTAAGAACATTTTGAAAACATTTTCATAAAAAAAAAAAAGTTAGAATTAAAGCTGCAAGCACCCTCGAACAGCCCTCGCAGCTCAGCGCCGCTCCAGTCACCAGGTGGTCAACAAGCTGTGGTCAACTGTTCACTGCAGATCAGTAGAGGGTTCACAGCTGCTGCTGCTCACATCCTGCCCAGTGAGGAACAGAGCAGATAATGGAAACGCTCACTACATGGGCTAGAACTGAACACTACGGTGGCCCTGAGGTGTAAACCACTTCAGCAAATTGAAAGCACAATTACAAATTACAAAAGCGCTACAACATGAACAAAACGGAAGAGGTACAGTATGTCACAGTGGGAGACGTAAGAAATTGCTGATTGGACTACAGCTTGTTTTTACTTTTGAACCGGAAGTTACTCTGGCTTTAATAGTCATTAATGTTGTAGGGCTTTCGTTCATGTTGTAGTGCTTTTGTAATTTGTAATTGTGCTTTCAATTTCCTGGAGTGGTTTGCACCTCAGGGCCACCGTATGAACCAGATATTAAGTGGTTAAATTGCCAGTGGAAAAACTCCTTAATATACTTCATGCGAGGTGCCAAAACTGGTGCTTATTGAGCCAATTTCATGACAAAAACCGCTTCGTGTGCCTTTCTACTAACCAGTCGTGACTCAATCTATTTCAACAGAGCTCTGTGCAGAGTGTTGTCTGATTGGTTGGAGGTTTGATGCCATGCTGATGTGGGAGTGCGCTTGGATAGCAGTGTTGATAGTTCTCTTTGTAGTACATAAATCTGCACCTCTCCATTGTGAGATTAGTGGTAAGGATGAAAGAAGTCTGCTACAGCTTGGTGCAAACGTTGAGACCAAAGCTTGGACCTCTGTTTTTAATGTATGTGATCCTGAATCTGCATGTAATAATTTGATTTATGAATTATCTGAAGCTATTAGCATAACTATTCCAGACAGGACTGTCATTACCAGGAAAAATGAACAAATCCCCGGGCTTATCAGATACTGAATTCTATTAAACATAAAAACAAACTGTGATCACTAGGGTTTAAGAAATGGTAGTGATTTTAATAAAAGGAAGTATCACTTGTATAAAAACAAATTTACATAACTAATAAGGAAAAGCAAATGTAATTATTGTACTAATCACATAAATAGCTATTAGTTGCTTGTGTTTTTCAGGAGCGAAGAAACAGAAAATTATTTGCAGATTTCTGAAGCAGCTTTCCAGAGCATAAAGTGTTGCGTTCACCATATATCCCACATTGCCAAGCTCTGTCTATTTTGTGGAATTTACTGACAATTTTGCGCATGAAACCTGAAATTCTGCAGGCAACTGAATGTAATTATTGATAGTCAGACGAAATCGAATTTATGTTTAAACAGCCTGGCATAGGAACCTAAAGTTTTGCAGGCAACTCTTTGGACAGCTTAATGGCAATACAGAGGTGTTTACATGCAATTAAATAGATCTTGAATTATTATTTTTACAAGTCAGAATGTTAATGCAGATATCAAAAGAGTCATGTTAATTCTGCAGGTGCCCGACCTCTCAGCCTGTATATGTTGGACACATGACTCATCAAAAAAGTCTTGTGGGCCATGCGGCCCGCCTCCTCCCTGTGCCCATTAGAACCGATCCAAGCTGCCTGTGGGAAAGCCAGCTGATCCCCAACATCTTTAACACGCTCACAATCGGCTCCGTGGGAATACGACTAATTACTTCACATCTGTATTTATTTGATCCACGTGGAATTCTCCCTTCTGTCTGCGGCGCCAGCCCACAGCAGCTCCCACTAACAGTGATTCATCTAAGCCGCTCCTCTGGCACACATTCATTCTGAAAAAAACAAAACAAACAACAACAACAAAAAAAACCAATGGAGGAAACGCGGTGATGATGAGGAGGAAGAACTTTTCTTTTTTTTTACTTCTTTTTTTTTTCAACCCATCAGCGAAACTGTCATCCGGCAGCATAAATAAAGCACAGCGGCGCTTGCAGGTTTGCTGAATCACAGAGGGTGGAAATAAGACACAAGCTGTTTGATGGCGGTTGCTTAAAGAGAGACTTTCACAAACTACAGCATATTTTTGGGAGCCAACTCTCGCAGGTCTCATTTGGGCTCAGATGCAGAGGATGGGATACCTTCACACAACAGCAGCTCCTGATGCCCTCTGTTGGTCACCGAAGGGACTGCGCACACGTTAACCTGTGTTGACAGAGAGCACCCCACCTCTACACCTCTGATCCTGCCTTTGTTTCAGTGCCTGTGCAGATCCAGAATTGCATAGAAGCATACTTCTACCTTACATGAATCGGGGAGGTTTTTTTCATCCTAGAGAATGCTCATCAGAGAAAAATTTGGTTCTATTTGGAAAAATTCTACTAATTGCGTTCTAAGTCTGTCATTGTCAACAAATTACAAAGAAAATCTCCTTGAAATGCTCATAAATGCAGAATGTTTTTCTGTGTGAACACCAGCAGAACGGCTGACAGTAGCGTCCGACTCGGTTGATGAGTTACCGTCTCCCCAGTGAGCCCTCGGGTGTTGTGAAACGTCCCAGCATGAGGCGGTGCAGCCTTTACACGCTGCCTTCCTCTGGAAAACAAACAAAGTCTCTATACATTTAAGCAAACAACAACAAAAACAACTACAAAACAAAGTTTGCCTTCCTATGATTATTCCTCACATTACACTTTTAAAGGCGACGGCCGCTCTCGGCAAAGCATTTGTATAATTAATTTGAAACAAATGTACATCAAACTCTTGATTATTTAAACCACAAGTTGGGAAAACAGGACTTTAAACTTCTTAATTATTCTTGTTCACACCGCATTTCCCATGCACACTGTCGCCTTAAGTGCAAATAAAGGCGCCCATCTGTTTGTAATTACAACTACATAATTTCCGTCATTGAGTCTAATTATTTTGACTGCACATTTGATTAAAACTACTGCAGCAACGGTGCAAGTTTCCACTTCTCATTTAAACTTTCTGTGTCACATTGGAGGGAGGTGTTGAGGGTCAAAGCTGCAAAAAACAAAAATATGGCTCATCTGCCATGTGCACAACACACATTTTCAGACTAATTAAGTTAACAAATAAGTCGGTTTTAGCATTTCCACTCATAAACACAAACATTAGACCACCAGCAGGAAAGATTTTGCAAGCTTGATCATCTTTTTTTATTTTTTTTTTATTTTTCAAATCCCCAAATTAAATTAGCGAGAAATTTCAACCCTCATGTCGTCAAGCCCTCACTCCCATCAGGTCTTATTTCCCTGTGGTGTCCATGAAATAGGACAAGCCGGCTGCATAGCAGGCTACTCCAATAAAAGAAGCTCCGAAACGTCATGTAACGCCACTTTACTGCGTCTCTATGTAAGCTAACGACATCATGAACCCCGGGGCAATGGAGGAAGCTAATGACGGGAGGATGATGGCAGCACAGTGTTGCCATATAAGCCAGTTTCCAGTGGCTCGCCAGATGTTAAACAGCTAAAAGTGCATTGATCAGTGACAGGATGGCCCAAAGTGATATTTTTTAATTTTTTATTATTTCCCTGGAAGAGAAACAAGGTTTAACTATGATCAGTTTTGCAGGACCGGGGAGAAACATAACTGATATGATTTAATTACACATGTAAAAGTTTCAGTTAATTCAGTCTGCAACACAGGAATAGAAGCGTCTGGCTGATGTGGTTAGACAGAAAGTACATTTTAAAACAAACAGAAAAACATGCTAATAAAATTTTTTGAGTCGTCCTTCCATTTTTAGAATATATTTTTTAACTTAAAGAGTCAGATTTTAGTAGGATCTTTAAAGGTTATATGGATCAGTAGTTTTTCAGGTTTTCTGAAGATCCTTCAAAATTATTGTTTGGACTTTTTCCCCTCGTTATTCCCTTATTTTCAGTCCAAAACACAACTATTTTCACAGGGCACTTAACTTTGACACATAAATAATTCAGTCATGAATGAACACAATTGGCTCTAAAACCCAAATATTGGAGAATGTCTTTATGAAGATGTTTCAATTTTGGGGCGATCCCCTAAACATCCCAACAACATAAAATCTGTCCGTTTCATATCAGCTGTTTCAAACAGGCAGAAGATATAATATGCCGGGTTGGAGAACAAACTGACCTGTACCAGTTGCAAATCTTCAACTTTGTAGCCCCTTTAGAGTCAGTCAAGCTCACATTAAACAAAGTTGATCACATAACATGAAATAATCAGTTTTCTTCATACAGTGCGATGTCATTATTTAATCAAGATAAAAGCTACCCTCTGAATAACATCACAATAGATCAGATTCATTTGAGTGCATCTGTTTGTGTTTTTCGTAAAGTTTTTCCTCCATATTTGCACGTCTCTGATCTTCCTTCAAAGGTGTTTGCTTTGTGTTCTGGACGGTTGCAACAAGACAGTATCAGCCAGTCTTGAGAAAACAGAACGGACTTCAGGAAAATATGGCAGCAATGAAACACAGACGGCAGAGTGAAGTGGCCGTAATTCGTTCTCGATCTTGAGAAAGTAGTAAAAAAAAAAGAACAAAGAACGTGTTGACGAGTTACATTAGGATCATTTAGTCAGTAGTCATCCGCTGCTCATGCTAATTAGATGGAAATATTCAAGCGGAATAAAAACAATTTCAACCCAAACGCATCAACTCGGCCGACACCAGCTGGTCAACTCCATCGTTGAGCCTCTTGTGATGTCATCGACCCAAACTCACGCAAGCAGTTTTTTTTTTTTTTGCCTTCATACTTTCCAAAACTTGCTTTGAGAAACGATGCAGTGGGCATCCACTCTTCATTATCCAGCTGTGCTTCCATTGCCAGTGTGCATGGATTAACGAGAAAAACACTGGATAGCATCTTTACATACAACATAGAGTCACCGTGCTGTTTTCCAATTTATACCTTATTGGTATTTATTTCTTAATTATAAGTTTTAAAGTGAGAAATTCAAGTGATAAATTCATGCTTGTCCAACAAGGAAATAAATGATTTAAAAACAAAGGTAATAGATTCTCTTAATGAATTGTGCCGACATTCATTGAATTAAGTAATTTCGAATTAGCTGATAATCTGCTCCCTAACAATCTGAGATGACAATCTAATCTAAGATGACTTTTAAAAATGCAGTTCTTCATCGTTTATTTATACCACTCTGACTTCAGACCGGGGGCTGAGAAAAACGCCTCCGATTTGTGTCAAACTCAACAGCACAAAATTTGACAACCGAGTGACAGGGCCTCACCCAGTAAACACGAAACAAGCAATTAACCCAGCTATTACCCTATGATCATGAACTGACTGTGGCGTTAGCTAGTTCCCGCAATGCTCGTGATTGTCCCCGTGATTCTGGCAGGAGAGGCTTTTGGAGGGAAAACATGGAACATCTGGTGGAAGCAGACAGGGGCTGGCGCTACATGATGGGAGAACAAGTGCCTGAAAGCTTCATTATGTCCCAGCTGTTGGGCTTTCTGTTGCCCTCAGCAAAAACAGCCTCGGCAGGATGATGTTCCTGGCAAGCACTCTGCAGATTATTTCATGCAAGACCCCGGCTTCTTCTTCTTTTTCTTTTTTGTTGGGGAAACGTGAGGAAGAGCTTGTGGGAGCCTCTTCGTGATCATTACAGTGGGGTCTGGGGGGATAGATGTGTTCATTGCATTTTTAAATACATTGAAATGCTGCATGGAAATTGTTGGGGAAGGTAAGATAAACAGAAGAGTGGAACATGGGAGTTAGAGAGAGAGAAAGGACCCAAACCCTCCGAATAAACGTCGCGAAGAGAAAAGAGCAGGAGTTTATTCTAGCGCTCTAGAAGTGATAGCACCACGAACGGATCAGCAGCCTGAGCCAGTCAACTCTTTGACTTAATATTCATATATGATCCATGAAACGGCAAAGGCAAAAGGTTTTCTCCCCAACAAATACTTTAAGCAATTAAAAAGAGATTTTTAATAAAATAAATAAAAGGATGGAACAGTGGGGCATTTGGGGCAGGAGGGTGGCAACCCGTCCAGGGTGTACCCAACGACCGCTGGAGAAAGGAACCGGCTTCCCTGCAAACCTTCAACGATCAGCAGCTGTAGATAAATGGATAACTGAATACATTGACCTTTGATCCTTTATAGGCTAAAATGTTTTATTGAAGGTATATTTATTTCCCTATCGTTGAAAACTAGGATGACAACAAAGTGTATTTTTAACATCCAGCCATCCAGTATTTATACCCAGAACCTGGGAAGCGAGATGAATCTGTTCCACTGCTTCCCATTCCTCCATGCTCCCTGCTTGTTAAAGATGCCAACGCTTGATGGTAATTCAAAGCTCAAAAGTAAGTGTGTAGTGTGATGGGTGAACAAAGTGATTTCGAGCCGTCAAGTCAGGCTAAGTGTTTAAAGTTCAAAGGTCGGACCCGAACGCCTACTTTGTTTCCCCATTTGAAAGTTTTCTTATTTCTCTTGTTTCCAGCCTGGTGCAGCTCAGGCGCCAGCAGGAGCTCCACTCTCTCAGGTTGGACAGCTTGTTCAAGTCGAATGCTATTAGTTCTGGGTCAGCGCCCGGGCTTTCTCCACACCCCAACAACACCTTTTCACCAGCCAGGTATTCCAGCCGCCATTAATCAGAGCGGTGACAGCCCATGGATGTCAGTAAATATGTTTCCTTCGCTGCCTCTTTCTTCCTCCACTTTTCTTTCACACTTTCTGTGCTTTCAGAGCCCCGACTCGGTCTCCTTGTTCTTTAGGGTTTTGGCAAACGGACGTATGCCAGATAGAGAAGCACACAGATCTAGAAAGTGTAGTTGGAAAGCTCGCTTTGCAACATATTGTCGGAAAACAAGAGAAGCCAACTACCCAAGGGGCAAAAATTCCCTCGTCCTCTCTTACATTTCGACGCTTAAATGCATATTTTGTGCTGAACATAAGCGCTGGCCAGGTGCTTATGAATCTTGTCGAAACAAAATGTCTTCTCGCAACGTGACATATCCTCTCCTCCTGCCTGTGCGGCTGACAGGCGGATGGGTTGTGGCCAGCTCTGTGGCTCCTTTACGTGTGTGTGCGAGAGAGGGTGACACGCGGGCGCGGGGCCAACAGCAGCCAGTTGGAGGAACCGGGCGCCCATCTTGGTTGGCAAATCCAGAGACAGCTGTAACGTAGCCACCCACGGCCGTGCAATCGGGTTGGAGGCTACAGATTGCTGATAATGCTGCAGACTGCGCCCCCTGACAGTCAAAAAAAAAACACGAGGCATTTCTGGGGGAAAGTAAGTAAGTGAGAGCCGGAGCCAAATGAAGTAAGCAGACGATGGGAGGAGGCAGCACAGGGAACCGACGAGGAGATAGTGAGAGGAACGACCGGTGACCTTTTGCAGAGATGGATTTGTTTACCAACAAGCACGGCTACTCCGAGTTGACCTTCACAGGCAGCCGGAGCTGACGGATCTCGTCGTTTCGTCTTCTCGCCCACGCCTCTGCTCCCTCCACTTCAGCAGAGGAATGTTTCTCTCTGTTTCGTCAATAGATGGAGCCCCATCGCATCAGTTTAGCGGCACATGTTCATTTAGTCATGAATAAATGACCAAACTGCTCCACAGCAACAGCCTCATTACCATTAATTGCTATGCTAAGTGAAAACACTGCTGGAGAAAAAAAGAAAAGAGGGTTTTGACTCTATGCAGTAAAGTTACATCATTCTTTACCATTGTAGCATTTTGTGGTGGATAACTTTTCAATTTATTTGTTTGTTTCCTGTTACATTTTCTGCCTCAAGTTGAGATTGGGGCTCTGCTTCCTGTTGAGAACATCGCCGCGACTAGCAATGTTTCAATGTAGACCAGGTGGATTCTGGGAGAGGGGGTCAAAGGTTAGCTGGCTGAGCTTAAAAGCAATTGTGGATAGCAGGTTATTATTCGCTGAGATGTATTTGTGAACACACCGAGCTCAAACGCAAACTACGTTAGGATTGAACTCACAGCGTCAGACTGTAACCGTGGTAACACAACAACCAAACAACAACGATCATTCTTTGCACCTTTAGATCTTAGCTTTAAATGCTAAACAATTAAAAGTATTCTATTTGATTTATATTAAAACCTAATAAACTGATGATGGTAGTGAAAAAAGAAGTTTGATTCTCACAAAAGTTGAATTGGTCAGAATGTTCTCACTGAACTCCAAGCTGAGAGTTTTTCTGAGTCATTTAGTCGACGTCTGTTTTAATAAATTATATGGCAACCAAACAAACAACGCCGATTTAATACAATTATAATTAAACGCTTCACAAAACAATCCAACCACAAAGTGAGAAATTAGTGGGAATAAGTAGAACTAACCTAGTGAAAAAAATGAAGTTAGAGCACCACATGCAATAAAACACAGTGATACTAAAGGAACTTTAAAACCAGAGCAGTTTGTGTTCGGGGTGTTGGTCCGTCCGCAAAACAGGAGCAGCAACTGCAAAGACCTCCTACTTCCCAGCTTTGATGTCTGAACATTTAAAAGCATCTGTTTGGGATCGAGGAGTATCTTGGCGATGTGAAAGATTCTTTAGATAAGGTGAGCCAAGCCTTTAAAAAAAGAAGAAAAAACCCAACTAAAAACCACACGATAAGGTCTTAAAACCCATCCAGTAATGGACAGGAAGCCAACAGATGGAGGGTGGAGTTACATGCTTCTCTTTTTATAGTTCCTGTCAAAGGTCTTGCAGCAGCAGCAGCAAATTCAAGCTGCAGACAATAAAGAGACGACTGATACGTGTTCCTGTCTATATATGCAGAGACACAAGCAGGAATGACTTTCTCAGAACCCTTTTAAACGAAACACGGTGTAACTTTACCGTAGGAAATCATTTAAAACTTTGATTGGGGAACACTTTTTCTCTCATTACATTTTAAAAATCTTTCAAAAATGTGAAAGTTTTTCAGACAACAAAGACTCAAAAACAGGCAGCTTAAAATGTCTGATTTCCTAAAGAAGGTCACTTCCATTTTCTATTAAAGAGACACTTAAACAGTTTTAAGGAAAGATGATGTTTTACATATATATCAGTTATGTTGACCAAAAAATGTTCTGACTATATTAGAAGTCTAATTATATTATATTATATTATATTATATTATATTATATTATATTATATTATATTATATTATATTATATTATACATGTGGATCTGAATGTTACAGAGAATCAGCAAAAACAAAAAAGGAAAAAAAATAATAATCTTGTAATAGAATCAGTTTGACACCAGCCAACAGATGGCAGTGTTGAGCTAAGACAGCTACACAGTTTCTTCACAGCCTCAGTAGAGAAGTGATTTCATGAAGGTCTTGACAGATAAAATAAAAAGGGTTTGTAACTTAACACTTTGACAATAACTTTGTGTTTTTATGATGTAAAACACTTTGAATTGCCTTGTTGCTGAAATGTGCTATACAAATTAAGTTGATTGAAAACTTTTTTCTTTTTTCCCCCCACATTTCTTACATTCAAAATAGTGTGTGCCTAAGTGTAAGGGACTAAATCTGTGAGGTTCCTGATTATCAAAGGACTCATATCACCGACTGCATGAGAGAACAAATCAGGTCCAGTTACTTTGAATAAGCTGCTAACAACTGGAAACATTTATATTAGTACATTTTATAATGCGAAGTTTTAGGACCAAACCAGCCTCAATTTCGCCAATCAGTTTGTTTAATAAATGTGTTTTTACATAACAATGAATAATTTAAAGAAACTTACATACACATATTAAATTTATACATTTGCAAGACTTATGTTCCAGACAAGGTGACTTGTCTGCAGGCAAACTGCTTAGCAGAGTGTAATTTAACTTATTTTATGATCCACTGTAGAACAGAAAATATAAAATACCGACCTATATTAGAAATACCGTTTACTAAAGCTTAATGTATAGCTTTACTAATTTATTTGAGCATTTAATAAATTATGTGCATATTTATACCGCTATTTTATTTTACTAAAGTGATAATAAAACAGTCACATTCATATATTTCTTAGACAAATTGCTTATTAAAACACAAAACCATAAAAGGGATCCTGAATAATCCTCAAAGTCAAACATCTTTAGTCTGATTTAGATAAATACTTGATACCCATTTATAATTGAGAGCTACTGGAATGTAAAATGTTAACAGTCTCTCTGTTTTTGTTAAGAAAGCTCTGCATTGCACACTTACAGTCTGAGTCAATCTTTCATAATTGCCCCCCATTTGACCTCTTCGAACTGGAGTTAATTATTGAAGGACTGTCTAGAAGTCCTGCAGGAAGCTGAAAGTGCAGACAAAGCTGCCGCGGCTGCAAGAAAGGTGAGAAATAAAAAGAGGGCAGACACATTTATAGGCACACTTATAGCCTTCAGCACAAACTTTCTTCTGAAAAGCTGCTAAGTAAAAGGCAAACCTGTCTGGGAAGGGCTATTCAGAGCACAGCAAAAGGAGTCTGCATAGTCCTTATGATTTAGTTTTCAGTTAAAATTAATGCAAGGAAAATTTAAATTTTAACCGCAACATTTTTGAGGAGGTTTAAAATTGGCTTGCAAAAGTGTGTATACGTCTGTTGGAATACAGCGTCCTGATCTGACCCTAATCGAGGGTTTTAGCACTGTAGGTATTGAAGTTACTAGCATGTGGACAGAAGGAAACGTACAGCAGTCCTGCTGTGGAGAAACCTGCTGCAAAAAGCCCTGCGAACTAAAAACAGACAGGTGTGAGGCAGCACTTATGCAAAACGAATAAAAAAATGATTGAAAAGTGAATAAATGTGATTAAAAAAAGCATTCCAATAGTCCCTGTTTCTCTGAAGATCACAGCCGAAGTTGTGATCTGCAGATTTCTGAATGCTGAGGGGGATATAGAGTTTTGGAGCAGCAGAAACATCAGAACAACAGGAAGTTCACGATTTACATCGAAATGAAATCCAAATCGAACATTTCATAGAGATCTAATGGCTCATCTTTGCATAAAATAATCAAAGTTAAAGACAAATTTATTGTACATTTCATAAATAAGCAATTCATGGATAGACTTATATTATTTAAAGATGGATCAAAAGAACCAGAATCTACAGAGATTGATGAGTTTTAATAAACTGAGAAGAGGGACTGGACTCTGAAACTAACACCAGGAAATGTGGTTGGTACTTCCTGCAGCAAGTCCTCAAGTCTCTTAAGTTAACGGTTGAGTTCAAGGAAATTAGTAACAAACGAGTACAACAAAGTGGTCGATACGTTCCACGCACAATGCTCAACGCAGGAAAAACACGATAGATGAAGATGACACAAGGTAGACGCTTCCTAATCTAGTTTGGACATGAAACTTAGCAGTATTCATTAAGAAATACTTCATGTATTTTGCAGTTATTGAACGGACAAGAATGACTTTCTGAAAAGAAGCATTTTCATTCCGAGACATTAAAGGGTTTGGCCTTCAGGAATCCTCTTGCTGCTCTATCTGATTACGACGTTAATTGCTTGATGAAAATGTCCGGGTTTGCAAAGTAGAAAGTCGCTCACAAGGATTCAAGACTGTGCAAACTGAGAGTTCATCTGTGGAACTGACTGAAGATAAATACTTAAACTAAAAACGGGAGTATACACATATTTTAATGCGTCTTTGTGACCCTTCAGCTTTATTATTTATCCATAATTATTTTTATTAGATTGAACATAATTTCACGTTTGTGCATTGTTTGTCCAGGTTGGCTTAGAAAGTGAGCCGATATTGATATATGATATCAATACTGCTGTTAGGCATTCACAGCAAAGACATTAGACATTCTCCACGAGGTAAGTCTGTGTGTGTTGATGTACGGGTTTGTGTTATACAGCATATGCAGTTATTTCAAAACCTCTTACATGAGTTTTATGCAAAAGCCAAAACTCCTGAGAGTTTATATTACAAATTACATAAATATGCATAACACACCCCTCTGTATCAAAGCTCAAGAAGTCCAGGTAGTTATGCTTGATTTTATGTGTGTAAATTCCAACGGTAGCGCTATGGCAACATGAAAACATGTGCTGCAGTAGCTGCAGTGTTTACATTTAAGCACCTTTTTACGCTAATATTTATTTTTCGCCATTTTCCTAAAGGTAGATTTTCATACGCTCATATTCAGTCATTATACTCACCCAAATGCTCGTAGACATGTGATATTGATCATGTGTTTATCCCGATCTAAATTTTTATTGATTTATTGCCCAGTCCTAGTATGTACAGTAAAAAAAGAAGAAGAAAAAAAAGCCATGTTCATTAGTTTCTGATTGCACCACACATCATCAATGACAATAAAAAGCACCAAAAAGCAACACCGGAATTGACCAAAACCACATTCTGTCAAACTGCAATGTTTCTGGGTCAGTGTGGATGGGTGAGTGTGGGTGCTTGTTGGCGTGTCACAATAAAAATAATAATAAAACAAAACGTTCAAAGAAAAGAACATGACACCTATTGTGAAACATTGGGCTGCAGGGGGGCGCCCTCATTGCTGCATCTGTTTTAGTTGTGGAAAGGCACCAAAAGGATTTGTCAGTGTTCGTGACTAATGGAGACAACATGGTCTTTTTTTTTTTTTTTTTTTCAAAGGAATGCATTCGTTTATTTTCTCTCATTTGATTTTCTCATGCAGACAAACTGTGACTATGGTGGACTGGCTCAAACTGCGTCTGGCAGTGCACTTCACTGTCTATACCTGAAGGGCATCAAAACAAAGCCAGCCTTTATGTTCCACATCAGGTCAGTCTTTTTTTGTGACAGAAGCAATTATGCATTCAACTGACTACTAGCTCTACAGACATAAGAAACAATAGCGTCTGCTGTGGGTCTGTAATAAGTTTTTTTTATTCCTGGAGACTAAATTGTTCACCCCAGATGAGGAAATATTGTACAAACACACTTCTCATTGTGACCAAAGAGCTCAATCTTTGTTACATCTGACCATAAAACCATTTTCTATTAGGCTTTTTGGTTTGTCCATGTCAGCAGCTGAAGGTTTCAACTGTGCTTTTATGTGTACATTTTGAAGTAAGGGTCTTTTTTGGGGGTCAACACCTCAGTAAATGATGCAAAACTAGCTTCACGTTGGACAGACACAGCTTTTGACAAGTTTGATCTTAAACAGGACGATCTGGACCTGATGTAAAGCTCTCTGTTTGTTGTACTCAGGCTGTTGTCTGGTGCTGGTGGGGCTGATGAGTCATCAAGACCATAATGAGTGGCTGTAAACTTCTTATTGTGTCCTTATGAGCAAACAGAATCTACCCACAGCACATAGAGTGATACAATCTAGTTGGTAGATTTGATTATCAATACTGAATTCATTTCTAGATTGAAAAAGAGTTCAGAAATAAACTAAAAATACAAGTAAAATATGCTGAATTCACAATAAGTTTCAGCTCAGGTTTGAGATTTTATTTGTAGATCAACAGAAATACACAAAAATACAAAGCATCACATCTACTTTTTTTAAAGCAGGGGGAAAAAATGGAAAGGAAAAATGTATACAAGAAATCTAAAAAGACCAATTCAGGACCGTAAACTGTCACTAATGATTACAACAGAAACTTTGAAATGGAAGAAACAAACACGACAGCTATAACCTTCAGAGTGTATAAAAAAGGACAAATTTGCTTTTGAAACGTTCCCTACAGGGTAATTACATCAACCACAAGGGTTTAAAGATCCCAACAGAATCAGGGCTGCTGCGTTCAAGGACACGAGAAGCTGTACGGAGAGCTGGCTTGTTTCAGACTGGTAGATGCTACTGTTTCTGAAACAACCCAACACTTTGAAAGTTTACACAATTAGAAATGATCGCTTTGGATCGGCCCGCGTATGCGTAATGGCACAATGTCGCTGCTTTTTCTTCTGTTGCAGATTAGCACCAATGGGGTGCCATTAACATCAAGGGCCAGGTTCATGTAAATAAAGACAGAAAAAAAACCATATTGTTCATGCACGCCCACTGAGTCTTTGTCTAGTGTTATAGAACCAGAAGGAAATCGATCCACTTCCACTTGAGTGGGTGGGTGAAAGAAAATGGGTTCAAAGCTGTGACTGTTTTTATAATGTAGCAACAGCTTTTACCAAGTTTTCTTTTTTTTTTATTTGTTCTCCTGCTTCTAAATCCATCAACATTATGAAGGTTAATGGTCACAATTAAACACCTTTACATTGTATATGTACAGAAACCTGAAAATCATAATATAAAAAAAAACAATTAAGACACTACTGTTATTTACACGCTGCTGCAGCACGTATCCCTTTATAAAAAGCTTAAAACAAATCTGCCTCATGTTAACATGTAAAAAAAAAAAAAAGTACAACCCAGACCTGCCTGCAGTGTTTTCTATCCTCCAATGCACAACTTGGACTTGGGCTAATCTTCCAGAAAAACAAAAACATAATATTTGCAAAAATAAATTGAAATTCTCACGAGTTGGTTAACTTCTCTTTTCCGTTATTTATGATTCAGATGTTTCTGTTTTTCTCCAGTCTTGAATGTGCAAAAAGTCAGCGTGGCTAAAAATACGAGCAAAGCTAAATCGCTAACAAAGCAGAGGCCTCTTCCTGCTCTCTGAACACATCAAAGCTTTCTGCAGAGTATTCACATCACACTTACGAGTGTGCAGGTCTGTCATTGAAAAGTGCGACGAATACAAAGCGCGGTATTTTCAAGTCCCGTTTCGGTACACATTACATGTACAATCGAAAATGATGCAAACATATTCTGCAGAGTGGAGAGGCTTCCTGAACGTAACGCATGTTAAACATCTAATCTCTATATCTACATGCTGGAATATTTATTTTATTTTTTTCAAACACAAGTGCATTTTTCCTCCTGGTGACCTTTAATGAGATTCACTGTCTCTTAGTACTCCTGTAATGCTTTAAAGAGCTTTACTTCCTGTTCTCTCCTCATGAATCCTTCAGAATCTGACTAATCTGTTGGTGGTCTGACTGACATTTTATGTGCTGGTGTAAATCTTCAAACTAGCAAAGCTGACTCCTTTTTTTTTTATTATTTCTGATGTCGTTTACACCCAAAAATCTATTTGTTTCTTTACCCCAGAATAAGAGCTGCAGCATAAAATGAAAGTGTAAAACTGCAACAAATACTTCTACCCTCTTTGCAGTACATTCCTACAGACGGTGCTAACTTATGTATTAAATAAATCACTTTCAGTCTGTTTTATTGTTTTACATCTATAGAAGTCTTCATAATCTAAGAAATGCCCCAAAACAAGAAAGTCAAGTGAAATGTATTTGCCATGATCTTACATGTTTAGTTTTTTCCTATTTGGGACACAATAATAATAATAAAAAATTATTTATCAAATCTACTGTTCAATTTAAAATCTGTACAAAAATATGAACAGCAAATTTCAATCAAGCAAGAAAGAAAGAAAGAAAAAAAAAACAAATGTAAAGTTTCTGGCTTGCGGATGAAAACTACCATCAAATTAACTCGGGCAATGTGTTGAGATCCTATTAACGACTTTAATGCACTTCGTCCCCTTTTTGCCACAAACACAAAGTGTTTCAAAAAAAGTGCTTCTGACAGCAGGTGTGGAGGTGGGGGGAGGAACAAGGAGTGTCTGTCTGAATGAAAGGAGGGACTGAATGCTACGTCAGGATCAACGAGGGGGTGCGGACGTGGCGTGTGAGAAATGAATGGACGAAGGACGTCTCTAAGAGACGCTGGAGCATCGAAGGTTCGGGGAGCCCATTTGAGTGAGCACCTTGTCGAGCCACTGCAGCGGGCCGTTCAGGTGCAGCTCGATCCAGCAGGGGGTGCTGGTCACTGTCTGCCGCCTGCAAAGGGAAGAAGAGGATGGACAGACGTTAACCCTGCAGAGCCAGATGTTTGGAGGCAAGTCAAGCCTCGCAAATAAAATCTAGAGTTTTATTCAGTTCTGCGCAGAAATAAAAGAGAGACACATGATCTATTTCCCCAGTGAATGGCTGCATATTCCCAAAGTAACAAAAGCTGGGATCAGTGCATGAACGGCACACAGCCGAACACCAGGGGTTCCTTCAGGTTTTCCTTTAGAAATCTGCAGAGAAATTTGTATATTTTCTGTTTTTATGTATTTCTGGACATTTACATACAAAGTAAATGTCCACCTGCTTAAATAGTGCTTGAGTCTTATAATTTGTCGGTTCTAAAAATCTTGAAATAACACAATAAACAAAGATGTGTTTCCAGACCTTGTATGATGCCTTGAGCCTAAAGCAGTAAGATTTTGAGCTATAAATGATCTAATGCACTTACAGTTGGGGGGGTTGCCTGCGATCATTTAATTATAATAGAAAAGTGTGTTAATGTGCTGTGACCTGCAGACAAACACTCTTCAAAGTCAGATCCACAGTCCATGCACACAGACTGCGTCGTAACAGTCGATGACACATCCGATAATGTTGCGGAAAACTTTCTTTGTTACTTTGTTTCTGCTTTCTTGTTTCTGCTTCTGTTGTTTGATATGATTTTCTTAAAAGCCTACGCAGATCTTCAGTTCTCAATCACAGACGTCACACTGAAAGCAGGAAATGCTCTACAAAAAACTTGATGCAGATGATTTCTTATTTACAAATTAAGATCTTTTTCTGAATGACTGAAAAAAGAAAAAGTAGCAAAAAAAGGCGTCACTTCAGGTAGATTTACACACATTTTTAAAGGCTGGAGTATTAAATATTTTCTCAGTGTGAGAGGAGAGACTAAAACCAGTGTTTTAAAGCTCAAGCCAAAAAGTGGAACAAGGGGAGTTAGATGGGAGAAACCTCCAGCATAGAAGACGCTTAAAGAAAAGATCGGCTGCAACAATCTGTTGTGTGTGTGTTATATAAAAGTTTGATCTATTATTGCTGCAAGAACCACACCTGCTTCCTCACTCAGCCAAAAGGCTCTCTGTTAAGACACTGCAGAGATGTGACAACTGACACATGTGTCATTTCCCTTTTCCTGTCATTTGCATTTCACTCTGGTTGTTTTTTTATGAATTGCTTTTCTTCAGTTTTTTATTCTGTTCGATACTTTTTCAATCTTCATGCTAAAAATTATTATTTTTGCATGTTTTTTTTTTTCCTGACTTCCTTCCAATATTTATTTGAATTGTTGTTTTTTTTCCCCAAAATAATTTAACTGGAACAAAAAGAGACAGAAGGGTTCAAAATGAATGACCAGTGAAAACAGAGTGTGGAGGAAGCAGAGAGAGAAAGGCAGGCCTGCTTGATCATGTAACCTGAATCCTGTTTTTAAGTGTCTCCACATGTCAGCGTTTGGTCACGACACGAGTGGTGAGCAGTCGCTCGCAGCACCAAGGTCTTTCCCTGGTGGAAACCAACTCTGTCGGCGCCAACTTTCAACCAATCCGTCCCACTATCAGTGAGTCAGAGTGTGTGGAAAAACGAGAGCGGACCGAAGGAGGGGAAAGTCTGACATCTCTTTTTGACAAAGCACATGTGTCTCTGCGTGTGTGTGTGTGTGTGTGTGTGTGTGTGTGTGCGTGTGTGAGTTTAAAAATAGTCGGGCGTGCCAGCAAGGGGCCTGGCTGTATTGACGAGTTCTCGGTGACGTCATGCACCGGATTCACCAGAGTGTGAGCAGATGTGTGTGAGTGGGGGCGGCTGGATTGTGGGGCGTGATTCACAGTCTGTTCCTATTGTCTCCGTTCACACACACACGCACACCCACACACACACAGGCTGACTCTAACAGGGAGTTAATCCTCGCTCTGCAGCATTTACAGAGCTGAAATAATAAATAAGATTTATCACTTCAGTACTCTATCGCCATAAGACTGTCAACAAAACTCCAGGGACAGAGATGAGGTTTGTTTAGAATGAAGTGGGAAATGTAATTAAAACCAGTCTAATATTTCTATCTGTGAAGATTAAATTGTTAACACAATAAGTTTGTTTTATTGCAACTTTTCTAACTCAAGAAAAAAAAATCCAGTTTCTGTCCATGTATTTATTTTTAATAATCCAAAATATTTTGTTGCTACCTTTAATGCCAAATGTAGAAAATGCAAAACATTTGGGCAACTTTCACCTTAATAGTAATTTTTCCATTTTTAGCAAGAATGCATATATTATAGATGAGTTTCACTGACCTTTTTCAGAAGTTTTATGAGATTCAACCAAAATCTGCACAATTAAACTTGTGATTTTGATGGCTTATGAATGCTTTTCAGTGTTTGGATAAAGTGACTTAACCTACACATGTAGTGAAAGACTAAGAAAGGCCCGGAAATAGGATGCTACTATACTATTCGCTGGTCAGGATTTTATATAGTTAGGAAAATCAATATATGGTTGTAAACTTGGTAGTATTGCAGTATTGCAAATAACATTCTACATTTAACCAGTTCTGAACCTCACTAACCACATTCTCTCCTATAATTCTGTAATATGCTGCTCCAACATCTCAGTTCGATGAACAAGAAACAATTTAACAGCCGGTCAAACTCGGGTTCACCTGTATTCGGCTCCCCAGCCTTTGACGAAGCTCATGCGGATGGTGCACATCCTGGTGAGCTGGTAGACGGCCTCGAATCCCTGGTTGACCGACTGAGCCAGCAGGGCAGCAAACTCCTGGTTGTTGAAGATCTTCAAGTTACATCCTGGAGACAAACAACAAGCCGAGTTACGTCGAGGAACCAAAAGCAGCCAAAGGCCGAGAGGTTACAGCTGGCTTGATTCAAATTCAGAAAATAATCACAAGCTGGCATGTGGGAAGCCACCCTGTGCATAAAACTAGCAGTGACAAGTTTTGTCACTGCCAGTGACAAAACGTGACTTTTTCTTTTGTTTTTCCAACTGTGTTCTGTTTACCAGTGAGATGAATAACTAGTGAGTTCAGCTTTGACGTATTAAGAAACACTTAAAAATCCAGGTTCAATCCAGGCACTAGTGAAACGGAAAATATTGTTCAACTAGAGGAAACTTGATAGGGTCTTCTGGATTAGTGCTGCTCTGGACTCTGACTTTTATAGCGGGGGTGATGTGTACACACCACATCTGTTCTGCATCATCCAGTTTACACAATTAGATTAATCACTGTTCTACTAATGAGATGCTGCAGTGTTGTCAGCTTTGTTATGGATACTGAGAAGTGTTTTAGAAAAGGACAATTTGCAATTAGAACTGTGTAAACTTCTTACTTTTTCAATTGGAAATGTTAAAGCTTCACTATAAATTTGTAGCCGGTAATTCTGCAGTGGTCAGACTTTGAATATAAAACCTGCTAAACAAACATGGTGTAAAGATGGACGGATGTAGGGCTGAAACGACTAATCAGATTAATCAGAATGAATCGATTACTGAAAGAATTATTATTGTTTTTTAAATAAACTCTAAAAAGTTTATTTTAGGAAAAAACAACATAATCAGAATAATTAAGTCCAAACTGTACAAAATTTGAATTATTTGTTGATTGCATCATTAATAGTTTTACTATTGTATAAAATGCTTAAGTGGTTAAATGAAAAATCTGCAAAATGTGCCAGTTGTTTTACCTGATTAAT
Organism: Brachyrhaphis terrabensis; assembly: GCA_903067065.1. Lineage (NCBI taxonomy): Eukaryota > Metazoa > Chordata > Actinopteri > Cyprinodontiformes > Poeciliidae > Brachyrhaphis > Brachyrhaphis terrabensis. The sequence continues at coordinate 36,594 of CAEGAG010022897.1, read as the reverse complement.
CCATTAATCGTCAGAATAATCATTAGTTGCAGGGACAAACGGACCGAATTTCAAAACAATGCACTGGTAACGAGGTCCAGAAAACAAAATAACTTTCCATATTTAAAATTCTTTCCAAGCATCTGTTAAATAGACCTGAAAAATACTTAAATCAAACTCCAGGCTTTTGCAGAATTTTTTGGAAACAATTAAAAACGCCGGGCGGGCCTGTGAAAGGTTCATGGCTGCCTGATTAGTAGCGTCTGTGATCTAATCTGTGACGAGTGAATTTTTCCATCCATCTCCTCCTGGTTTTCTGTAATACACTCCATTCACTCTTTAGTTTTTCCACAGACTCTGGGGAGTTGTCACACACCTGGGGGGATCTTGCAGACCGTGGCGGGGTGCCAACCATAACGCTGATTACAGTTGGGGCTCTGGACGAAGATAGCGCTGTCACTGAGACACTCTGCAAACACCTCTCCTCCGATGTAGTACAGCCGCACGCCGCGACCTTAAAGGGAACAGAGACAGATGTCACAGCGGCAGCAGATATTAGACTGATTTAAACGGGAGCGATGAGGCCCACCTATGTGTCGGCGTGTTAGCTCCACTGCTGCGTTGCGGTTGACGTTGGACAGCAGTCCCAGGCAGAAACGCTCGGAGTTGGAGGGGTCTGTGAATCCGTCCACCGTCAGCGAGGGCTGCGAGGCGTGGAAGGTCTCTCCTACTCGCTGGTTCAGCTCGTAGTACGAGATGGAGCACCAGAAGGCCGGCTCACAGTACGTCACAGGGTGGAGGTCTGAGACAGACGCAGAGGAAGAGCGCTTAGTAAACACTGTAGCTTTTATTTACTGTAAAGTAATGCCAGGAAGATAGCTAAACAAATTTAGAGAGGAAATAAGATAAAAGATAGGGAAGAAGGTGGACAAATGAAACAAGGTTTCTGTGGATTCCACCAACTCAAATTTAAAAGTTTATACAAATAAAACATCTATGAAAGAAATGCTTTTTAGGGGCCTAAAACTGAAATTTCTGGGGTCTTTTTGTGATTCTTGGCAGCAGTTTGTCCCATAGCATGTGGCTCTCTACAGCTTTAAACCCTTACCAAGCTTTTTTGCACAGAATGCACGTATTGTTGTATGGACTGGGCTAGCATTTAGCCACCTGCCAATGAATTTACATTCCCCCATGACAGACACTAAAAAATAGCTAGCTAACATTAGTAGCGTATTATTGTTGGCCTTAACCACCTTGAGACACGGTGAGTGACAAGATCTGCACGCGACTCAAGCGTTTCCCTGATTGAACATTTCCGTAAGAAAAAACTTAAGACCTGTAATTAATGTACTTAAGGCCAACTTGCATTTTCTTTAGTTAATTCATGAAAATGTAAGGCCTTAATTTTAGACATATGTATTTAAAAAATTTTAAGGATGTGCGGCCATCCTGAGAAATGAAAAATGACTCTAGCTGGCTGCCGACGGAAAAGAAAAAACCTCAGTCATAAGCTGCTTCCCAGAAACTTTGTCCAAACAAAGCAAGGAAACTCAACCCTCACAGATGGGATGCCAGAGACAAAAAAAGTAAGATTACAGGCTCATCCTTGATTGTTTTCAGTGAAGTCAACTATTTCTGGTAAAATTGCAATGCGGAGCAGTCTCTGAAAGCTTCAACGTGTCCTGCCAAATAAAGTAGTAAGGCAGTCTCCCAGATGTTTTCTCATCACGACAGAATAAACATCGGGTATCTTTACTGTGGACTGAACACTCCCTTGGTCTGTGAAACTGCTCACATGGTGGGCGTGAAAGACAAAGGACTCTTTCATCACCTCATTTCCTCTTACAAAAACCAAACAGACAATTCCCACAGGGGGGGTATGAAACACTAACACAAAGACACACACAGAAAGGGGGTTCTCACCGAGGTTACTGTGTGTGGGTGAAACAGGGTTAGGTGACAGGTTTGGGGAGCTCGTGTCCATGCTGTGTGTCATCTGGTGATCGCTGGTCTCTCCATCTTCACTGAGGTAGCCCGGCGGCGGCGTTTCTGAGATACAGGAGAACAGGTTGATATGTGGACGCAGAGGTATTAATGCATTTCATTCAAAAGTTAACAGAGGATGCAACATTTTTTCTGGATAATCATTCCTTAAAAATCAAGACGAATAGATTTAATTTATGTTTTTAATTAACAGTTTTCTTAACTTTGCAGCTAAAGTTCAACAGAGATGAGGTGAAAAAGCTACAGCTTAATGCATTCTGCCTCTTCGCTCAGACAATCAAACAGCACAGATCTTCTAAGTGAATTACGACAGAGTAAAAAAAATTTAATTAAATCTCAGAAGCAAACAGAGCTAATCTCAATTAACTAAACCTCTAAAAATCAAACGAGCAACTTCCTGTTGAGGATGTTTACAGAGATTAAACTAAAGGAGGTTTCTCCCTGCACCTAGGTTCCCTTGCACTTTTCTGTCTAAATTAAAGATCTCATCAAGGTGTTGAATCACAGCTTTTCAAATGTGCTAAAAATGTATGGTAGAAATGCTACTAATGTCTCGTGTACGTAAAATGTTCTAAAAGACTTCTTCTTCGGGAATCGGCTACTCAAGAAATTCCTCAGATTGTCTTAAACTGAATCTTACAAGCTTGTGTAGACAGACAATAAACCCGCCTTAGGTGTGAGTCAACTTTGGAAGCTTGCTGATACCTGGTATGTAGTTGCTCTGGGGCTCAATGCCAGCAGGGAAATTGGTGTTTTCAGGGATTGAATGGCTGTAGTCGTCCAGTGGCGGGAACTCGCTGGGGATTTCTGTGTGTCTGGGCACCAGCACCGGCGGGAGGACTGAGACATAAAAGGAGAAACATGCAGATCAGAACGTAGCGAGAGTTGCATTAAGAATATAAGAAAAATTAAAAATAATGTGGTTGTATAGCACGGTTTCATAACACAGGTCTGTTTTAAGATTAGCAGTCATACCTGGCGTCTCTACTCTCTGGTAGTGGTATGGGTTGACGCACACCTCGTCCTTCTTCGTGTGGAAGGCATATTCGCACAGCTCCACGGCTCGCAGCTCGTGGTGAGACTGCAGGTCGGGCCAGCGCCACAGCCGGCAGTAGATGACGTGAGGCAGACCCTTCCTGTGGGACACCTGCAGGCGGCCATCCAGAGACCTGCAGAGATATGCAAAAGAAGTCTGTCAATGACGCGTGATGCTTAGAGCTAAATTCAGATAAAAAGCAAAAGCAAAACTTTGGCTGCTTTTGTTGTCGGGGGTCTAAACGGAGCGCTATTGAACTACCCCTAAATAAAAGCAAGCCGTACAGTCTATTAGAAACTCATACAGAATGACTCACGACCAATAAGAGTAATAAAGAGGTTAAGAAAATATCAAATCCAATCATATCTACTTCTCGTTATATGGAAGAGTGTGATTTGTTAACTTTATTGGTATAGCACATCTCAGCAAAGTGCTTTACATCATAAAAACATCAAGCTTGAAACAAGCAATAAATGTTAAATTTTGTCAAAGTCATCAAGCAACTACACATCAAATATGATGATCAATTCTACTAATCAGAGGCAAATCTAAACAGATGGGGTTTTAGCCTCGACTTAAAGAAACTCTGTGTTTCGGCGGTTTTGCAGTTTTCTGGAAGTTTGTTCCAGATTAGTGGTGTGTAGAAACTGGATGCTGCTTCTCAATTATTCCTCTTACTCACAGTGCATTGAAATATATTTCTTTCTCCCATCTCGTAGATAAAGCTTGTCAAGTCCACTAAAGTGCCAGATAAAGCGAATGTCTGTCATTTTAAACAAAGCAAACACCAGTCTTGAATTGGTGCTTAGCGCTCTAAAATGACCTACCGCTGACGAGAACACAGGCTCTCAGTACATTTCATGTGACGTACTGTCTAATAATAAAAGAATGGAAATGAGATTACAGTATGGGTTACAGGAATTTCATTGTCTTGTAAAACATCTGCCCTCATCTGGGATAGAAAGCTACTGGCAGAAGGATTTAGGTCAGTAGATAGCATAGAGCTGTTGTTTGACACAATGGGTTCGTACAGCCTCTTCTTTTTGAGCACAATGACCTGTGGCAGAAAATATAAATAAATGAAATAGCCGCTAAGCTCGTCATGTTATGCAAGAGTCAACAACCGCATCCATGTCAGTGTCTCACCCACTGCAGACTAACTATGACCAAAGGTCAACGGCTTTAACTAAAACCTTTTTATAGGGACAAATATCAGCTCCAAACAAAGACCAGGACATTTTCTGTCTTTCTACTCAAAGCTTGGCAACTTCTACTTAATCCATGCTGTAACAGGCAGGCTGAGTTTAAATTTTTCATGACAAAAGCTTTTACTCACACTGTGCGTTTTTTAAAAGTGCTTTAAAAGATGTGTGTCTGTGGAGCTTTAGCTAAAAATATGCTCTCAAATAAATATAACTAGAGACTAAACGAGATCTGATTTTTACAACTAAATCCTGGAGTAGGACATTATAGTAGGCAATTTAAAAAAAGAATTGAACCATGTAGTCACTAAATTAACTATGGCTGCTTTTTTAGTCACCTTGGTGATGAATTTACACCAAAAGACAACAATACCTTAATTTCTCTCTGTCTCTCTCTTGTGTGTATGTGCCAGCACCGCTGTGTGTTTGATGCAGCAGAGGAAGCAGTGAGAAAATGTTTTCTGGGATCATGATAGCAACACCAGGAGTTTCCTCTGTCTAGCATGTGGCAGATAAGACAGTCTGGCTGACAATATGGCTGCTCTCTGCTCACAGAACCTTAACAACAAACAACTCAGCTCAGTGCAGAGTTTGGCTTTGGATTACAGCTTGTGGTAGACGTTCAACAAAAGTGATAAATGTGGCTGCTCCGCAAAGTGGTAGAATACCCCCAAACTGAGTTATGATGAATTCAGGTGCAAAACTCTGCAATAAAAGTTTCCTTTGCAAATAAATTGGTAACAAATCCAAAGTTAAACTTGAAACAAAAAAAACAAAAACAAAAGAAAAAAAGATTTTGTAAAAAATACACTTTTTTAGTGTTAATTTGAATACTCTTGTGACTGCTGTTCCTCTTTTCTATTTCAGTGATCCTGTTTGGCATATTTTGTGATGAATAACTGAGTCTGCTTCCTTTCACCAGATTTCATAACCTTGTGTTGTTTATGACAGATTGCAACAGAGTTTCAGGCCTTTTCGTACCTCTGGAAGTTTACTTCAAACCATATCTATAAACGTGATCAGTCGAGTCTGTAACTTATAAAAATTATTTACTTCAATCAGACAATGGAGATCTGAGACGGCTTTGAAGAGGGTTTCTCAAATGACACGAGAGAAAACATGTATAAAGGGCAGTGACGAAAAATTTAAATCAGAAACTCAAACCTTCTGAAAGTGCAAAAGGGGAAAGAGGAGGTGTTAGGTCATATTTTAAGCTGCTCTCGCTCTGTTATGATAGAACATTAGTGACACAATGATGATCTGATGTCATTACTATATGTGTTGGTTCTGTGCTGATCAAGGAGAGTTTTCTGGGCCTGAAACAGTCAGAGTTATAAAGTAGCAGTAGTTAGGTTTACAGGACACAAAAACAACAATATCCCATGTTTGTTTACTTTTATTAGTTTTGTGCAGACAGTCTTTCAAATTTAGCATTTGAGCTACTGGCGCTGATCAGCAGAGATGTCTTTATAAGCCCTTGAAGGCATGAACAGAGTAAACTCAGGTATGTCCAACAGACACAGGAAACCATGAACTTGAAGAGTCCAGCTGCTTACTTTGCACAGTCAGTTTACCCTCTTATATGTTGGTTAGTTTGATTCAACCAGAAGCCACAGACACAACATAATTACAGGCTGAATGGGACCTGGTTGAGAAACACCTCCAGCACAGTATTAATCACTTCTGTTGTTTAGAGAACGAGACAGATTCAGATCCTGCAAAACAGTTTAGGATGATTTAAGGCTCCCTGTTTGCCAGCTATGTCAAAAAGGGAAAGCAAAGGGGGGTGGCTGTGAGTCCAAATTCCCTGCTGGGCCCTGTTGTTTGTGTTTGTATGGTTTTCAGACTCAAGATTTCCAGGGCAAAGGTATAAAGCCCCCAAACACAAACAAAACAAGGTTATCAGATCAAGAGACGACTTACTTTATAATCATTTGTGTGGAATCCACGTGGATCCAGATATTAAAAGCATAGTTAGGCAGCAGACATTGTAGGAATGTATTGCCGTATCAGCTTTTCCTGATCACTGTTTTTTTAAATGATTGAGGTCACTGACCAAAATCAATTTTCTATTCCATGTATGTCCCATGTGCAAAGGCAACCGTCTGGGGTTCAATTCCTAACCTTGGGACATTTTCTGCATGTCTATCCCCTTCCTCTCTCTGACCATCCTCAGTCTGATTGCTGTCAATGATGAACACTCGTGCTATGAAATGGTTCAAAAGGAAAACAATTGTTCCTGTTGCCATGTCTGTGATTTTACACAGTCAGCAAGCCACCCAGTTGTAATTTAACCCTGGAAAAAAATCAAGGCCGTGAACATTTTTGTTGATCTTAAAAAAATCTGGATTTTACTTAAAAATCTTTTTCTATTCAACCGTAGCACTGATACTCAATTGAAAGACTGCGTTGGTTGTTGCAGTTTCCTGTCTGTGGTGTCACGTGACCTGTTGTCATTTAGACAGCTTTGGGTTTAGGAGAGAGCAGCTGAAACACCGGTGACTGAATATTCTGTAATTAAACGCAGAGCGCTAGCCAGGTCTGACTTTGTGAAGGAATGGAGCAGTATGTTGTCAATTAGATAATATCTTTAGAAACAATGAGATAGAATCTGAGACTAGAGTAGAGACTGATATATGTGTTTTCAGGATTTCAGACAGGACTACAAAGGAATCACTGCATGCAACAACCTCCAACTTAAAGATGTTAACACTGAATCCATTAACTTGCTTTATTAAACAATTTCTAGACTTTAATTAAAGTTTTGCACATGTTGATGCTTTTGACCAGTGGTAATGTACTGACTGTGTTTAAGAATTGCGGAGTCTTACAACTCATCAGAAACTGGACTAAATAACAAAACTACACAGGTACAAATGATAAGAAATATTAAGCATAGCTCTTGCAAATAGATATAAACAATACACAGTTCTCTAGACTTAGAGTTAGGAATTCAGATTCTGTTTAAGAAAAAAAAATAATAAAGAAACTAAAAATGTCCTTTGGAGAATTTTGATTAATAGTTTCATAGTTTTCAAACCTTCTAAATTTGTACCCTGCACAGATCCTTGTACTGAAACGAGAAACGAAGCCCGGAAGCCCATACAAGCATCAGTTCTCCTTTAGAGCATCCTGATTCCCTTTTTGTTTGCGAGAACAAGAGCTGGAGCTCTGATGCTGCTGTCAAAAGAGACAGAGAGAGCAAAATTGATGCCCAAAATGCAGAAAGCAGCAAATTGATATAGATTTGTTGCCAGAGGGAAAACTAAGCCATTGTCTGTGTGCTTCATGACCTGAAGCTGAGGGTCAACCTGACCTCACAGTCCATCAACATTTACATGTTTGTGTGAATGGTGAGAGTGACATGAAATAGCTAGGATTGTTTTTTATTAATTAACAAATATGAAACTCATCAATTTCAAGGAGCTCTTAAAAAATAAAAGAGAAAATAAATATGCAGATGTATAAAGATTAGAGGAGGGATACATTTTTCATGTTTTTGGCTGACACACTGAGCAGACTCAGACAGAGCAGATTGAGCTTCACTAAGCTGGAAATGAGGGACAGGGGAATGAGAGGGGGGGCTGCTCAGTTGTGCTCAGAGGCATAACATAGAAACACGGCGTTCATGTGTTTGGGTTGGCAGTCGCCTGAAAAACACACCTACCCGTGGGCTTGGACCTTTTAACATAGGTTTTCGTTTTACAACTCTGCCAAGCTGCATGCACAAATTATATTCTCAGATCCCTGAAAGATCACAGAGGACCTGGTGACAAACTTTGATCCGCAACTTTTCTGCCGTCTTTCTTTCAGGGCTCAATCTGAACAAAATGCATGTAGTTCAAAGGGTAAAATAGATTTTTTTTAAACTGTTACAATCACATGAACATCACTACTAGTCACATTCTGCCCCATAAGAGCAAAAAGGGTGATGGGCAACAACAGGAGGTGGAGGGGGCAGGGGGGGACAATAAGTCTGAACAGCTCAGGGCAGCTCAGAGTGTCTGTGACTGACCCCCACCTCCAGAGTGCGCCGTCTGTCCCCCGACAGAGGGGCGAGGGTGGGGGTAGGAAGCTGGAGTGTCTTTTGTGAATTTTATGTGTCTTTGATTAGTCGGTCAAGTTATGACCCACAGAGCTGCAATTCAGAGAGCTTTTCTCAGAGATGTGAAATGATAAATCATGAAATGACTGTCTGGGTCTGACAAACTAAACTCATCTCTGATGTTCAAAACACTTCAGCGGTTATTTTGCCACAATCGTGTTCTCTAAAAAGTCTCTCCGTTTGAACCTCCATTTGCTAATAACAATCTCAAGGTTTCCCCCAGAAAATTTGCTAAGCCCGACGGTTGGGTGATAAAGTAATCATTCATCCAGCGGTCCGTTGTGTTTTTGAGTTAAAAACTGTTTGAAGTTGACAGGAAATTTGAAAACATCACTTGATAATAATGTGTTATTGAAAGATTAACACCTGAACACCAACTATAACATCTTAAAAAATGCAAACATTTTAAAAAGCCTGGTGGGGGCACAAGTAAAACCTGGGGGAAACCCTGAATCTCATGTTAGTGAAGATAAACCGACTCCTATGTGGCTGAAAGTTTAACCCTGCATAACTCCATCCTTCAGAGAACTTCAACTGTATAGACTGTATAATATAGTATATAGTCATTAACAACCTTCACAAAATGTTAAATATAGGAATTAGCAGTTCTCCACTGTCAGGCTCTCTGAAATTGTTAGTCTTCTCCTTTACTCTTCTAGGACAATTGAAGTTGTTCTTTTAATTGTATTTTAGCATCATATCTACCTTGTAACTATTAGAAGTGGTGGATGTGTAAACGGGTTTTTCCAAAGTGTGCATATGAGTTATGGCAACTTCATCACAAAGCAGGATTAAAACAATAACAAATAATGCCAGAGATAAAATCTTTTCACTAACACAGTGCATGTAATGTCACAACTTTTTGAACCGTCTTCAACATGTAGAGGAACTTAGATTTATCATGTGCAAGATCTACTAATGAACATTATGAAATATGTTTACTTAGCCATTTTTAACAATATAATTCAGTAGCATAATCTGTCACAGTAAAGAAGTCATCATGACTTTCATATTTGTTAATGATGCACTTCCTATGATTGGGTGGAACTATACAACACATAATAAAAACATTTTAAAAAAGAAATAGAAATGAACACAAGTTGGAATATAATGCAGCAGTATGAATTTTTTTAATTATTTTTTTTAACATATTTGTTAAAAGGCGTACATGAGAGTGATTGACAGTGGTAAGATCCTCCTCCTGGTTCTGATTGGTTGTTTCTGACAGAGCAGTGGATTGTCATAATTTTGACAGTAAAATTCAACGACTCTGTTTGGTAACAATAGTTAAGTTAGCATAAACGTTTTGGCTTCCTGGCACAGACAGATTTATATATATATTTATTTTTTACAACTCATCTCAAGTCAATCATCTCATCCACAAAAAAATAGTTTAATAGAATCAGTAAAAGTCCCAAATTACTGTGGCATTCAGGCAGATAATGGCTGTATGTAAACTTCTGACTGCCACTGTATATCCCAGAGCAATGAGTCAGACCCTCTTTCTGTCTTGGGTAAATAAGACACACACTCATATTACAGCAGCCTCTCCCTTCATCGTGCACAGACATACGATCGGAAAGATGTTTTGTCTAGAACGCCAGTGTCACCTGAGCGCTTTGGAAACAACATGTAGGGCCTTTCCTTTTCAAAAAGAAAAGGAAAGGCCATTGAAAACTTTCACATTTTCAATTAGAAAGTTTGGAGAAAACGCCTTTTTGTCACCACTAACCAGCAGCAATCAGGATCATTGCTAAAAGGAAGTGCAGGAACCTTGGCTGGTGAAAGCATTCCAGCGGCAGTGAGACGAAAGCAGAGAAACATATTCCAAACACACCACCCACTCTCTCTGGAAAACCCATCAGACTTCTCTTTTTCTAACAAAGGGGGATTTGGGTGGGGGAGTAGGGGGACAACTGTCGACTGAGAGAAAAGTTTGACTGTGGCACATAGGTGATATCATAGTGTGCTGGGACTAGTGAAGGAAGCCCGAATGTGAAACACAAAACCAGCAGACAGACGATCAGCAAGGCTAGACTACAAATAACAGTCTGGACGCAAAAACCGGGGAGGCAGAGGAGGGCAGGGAACCATTTGTTTTACTGCGAACGGTCAATGAGCGGAGCAGAATATCTGAACAAAATGATAAATTACTTAGCTATATTGAGGATACAAATCATACATCTTTCCATACAGATGGCAGATACATTAAGTTTTATCCCCACAGCTGGAAATGGTGGAGCCATGTCTACTGGTTCCCAATAATTTATGTTTGTTCACTCATTTGAAGTGATGCATTATCCACACTCAGTGAGCAACTCCCAGTGCGAAGCACAGCACAAAGTTAGAGTTCAGAAATACCTATCTGTGTTTTCACGCCTTATGGTTCGGTAGACTCGGTTCTGTTGGGGACCAAAATTGCAACCTTTGTTACATTTCAGGTGGTGCGGTTCGCTTTCAGACTGTCAAAAGAACAAAACACTATGAAAAACATGTTTACCCCCTCGCCTGTGGTGGCGCTGCACCAAGAACCAAGAACTACTGAAGGATATGAGCAGAGCAACTTCCTTCTTCATGAAATCTAAACAAAAATGGAGTGGCATCAGATTTTATCAGTTGGAAGATTTCTATTTTGTCTTTGGTAAAAGACTGCAAGCCATTTCTCTGGCACTAGACTCTCGCATTTGTTTTGGTTATATTTACCCAGAATGCCCTGCGCTACAGTCCGCTTCCTGCTTTTGGAGCGGTTTCTGGTCCGCTTGCATCCACATATGCATTTGAAAAGCGCCGAACCAACCGAAGTGTTGGTTCGGTTGGTTCAACCGAACCAACACCTACGTTTTTAGGAGGACCAGAATTAAATTTTTTTGGTCCTTTTTAGTTCGATTGGGCATTCACACCTACCCATAGAAGTCTGAGTTTATAGACAAACAAGCTGGCATTAGACTAAAGTGGACTAAAAAGGGCTGATGTGAATGCACCCTAAAAAAAAGACTTTGTTGCAAATTAATATCAACTACTCAGCTGATTTTGCTTTCCCACAACTTGTCACAACTATCTCTTGACATAATGATTTAAAATCAAGAATTGTGCATATTTTTAACTTGTTTTAATGTTTGCTGATAAAATCAAGCATTTTCTTACTTTGCTGAGCTAACTGAGATGTGAAGAGAATACCAGAAGGACTTAATCAATTTGAATCAGGAGTGCCTAAATTTGAATGAATGAATCGCACAATAAATTTCATTTCATCTCGGTCTCAACAAATGGGTGGCGGAAATCATTGTGGCGGTATATGACTGGTAGATAAGTTTCTGAGAGTGACGAACGAAGGTGCCGTAAATATTCCGTATTGCTCCTCCCCTGGTCTACCGGTCGTACATCAGGTTTGTTCGTTCGTCTCCCCCCATCCCCGGACTTATACGTTCGTATATCCCCTGGTCTATTTCCTCCCATCCACCCCCATCTTACATTCGTTCGTTCGCCTTCCCACCGCCCCCGCCATCCCAAGCCCCAGCCCTGCCAGCCCCTCCAGGCGACATTTTGCTTGACAGGTATGGGGAAAGGTGAGAATTCATCTATTAAACTGACTGAAGATGAATGCATAAACTAAAAGCTGGAGCATCGACATTTTTCATAAGCGTATTTGTGAGACTGCCTCTTTATTATTAAATTGAATATAAGTTCAGATCTTTGTTTAACTTTTCTTAAGGTTAACTTAGAAAGTGAGCTATTATTGTTACAGGTTAGTTTTCTAAACTACAAAAAGGTCACTGTTAGGGAAGCTCAAAAATGAAAAATTGGATTGATATTGATATTCGATAGTAACACTGGTGTTATGCCAGATTTACCAATGTTTATTTTATCTTTTTTTTTATCCGATTACTTGATTAATCGTAAGAATAATTGATAGATTACTCGATTACTAAAATATTCGTTCACAACAGCCCTAGCTCCATTTATCTGATTTTAAAGATTCAAGTTGGTCAAATCAACCAGAAAGTCAGAAGTTAGAAATGTGACTTGGGAATTCAAATGCTTGTTCCAAAGTGTGCTCAGAACATATTCCACACCAATGCAGCCCTACCACCAGTATGAACCACTGATGGAGCAAAGCTTTCATGTTATTCACACCGAATCCTGAATGCTGCTGCTGAAAATCAGCTTTCATTTGATCGGGCAATGGTTTTCCAATCTGTAATTGTCCAGTTTTGTTTAGCCTGTGCAAACTGAAGCCTCAGTTTAATATTTGCATGCATGCATAAAAGAAGAAAAGTCGCCTTTAGATGGCAAAATAAGATTAAATTCCTAATCTGTCCAATGTGGGGTAAAAGTAACACTGATCTAATTACAAGCAAGGAACTAGCACTCCACTGATGTTGATTATATGAATGACACACACACACTGGCCTGTTCACCTTCATGGCCCTCTGAGAACAAACCCTACTCCACCCAGCCTGCAGGCTGCAGAGCTGTGGGAGGAAACCAGAGCAGCCCCAGGTTCCCAGAAGTCCAGAAAAAATAAGTCAAACACGTCTAGTATTGACCTACTAAAAGAACAAATTGCTTCATTCTGACTATTCTTTCTGCTGCACTAAAAGGTAATTCTACACCGAAATACCAAACTAATCACAGGTGACCTCCTCTCAATTAAAACTCATACACGTCTCAATTCTTCTTTCCAGCTAATGGACATCCTTGACAGTTAAGTGCATAGGAAGCTCTCAGCTTTACTTACGCTTCCACTTCTCTTACTCACAGATAAGTGCTGCTCTCACCTTAAAAATACATTTCAGTTTAACAAAACAGGGCTTTTTAAACATCTTTCCATCAAATATTAATGCCAGCAGTTCTGCATTGATCCGTCTGCAGAGGTTTTAGGCTAGTGTTGACCCGCTATCTCATCTTCAATGAAAGATGGCTCCTATTGTCGACCCTCAGCTACATTTACGAGCCTTTTCCGACAATCTATTCCTAAATTGATCCGTTTCTAAGGTCGGTGCAATATGACTTAAAAAAAATTTAATTTGCGATTTTTTTCATAGCACATCAGATTTCAACTGATTTTTCTTTTTTGCTTGCGTTCTCTTCTAAAAAGGAAATGTCCAAAAATATTTTGAAAAAGTGGTTTTTATTTCAATCATCCCTCCTGTGAGTTTTACGATAAGAGTATTAGGGCAGGAAATTTTTGTTTAATTATGAGAATGCAGTCCTAATATTAGGAAATAATAGATGCAATTTTATAAGAAAAAAAGTCTTAAAATTATGAGAAAAAAATTGTGTTAATAAAAAAAAGCATGTTAAAAGATGAAGTATTAAGGAATAAAAATGGTGAGAATTTTATTCCTTGAAAAATCTTACGATTGTTCAAATATTCTGTCATTACGTTGCCCTGAATTCAAAGTAATATTAACAGAACTTAATATAAAAAGCGTTTGTCAAGCAAGACGGCGGCTTTGGGTTTTTCCAGATTTTTCAAAAATTAAATCTTAAAAAAAGCAAATATTTGATTAATTAGTCAAATCTATTTATCGTCAAACCCTGTCCCATTCTAAACTTTCTTTCTCTTTTTAAACCTTGCTTTTTTAACGTATATCCAGCTGTAGTCCTGCAAGTTCTGCAGCTGCAGTAGCAGCCAGTGGAGCACAAAGGCGCATTTGTTGTCTGCTGAACGCGTCTGCGTGTGTTTGTGAATGCACGTGTGTGTGCGCGTGCTTCTGCCTCATGCATGTGCACTCCCCCGCAGATAGTGAGACGGCCAGGGCCAAGTCGAGGCAGAGTTGTCTCTAACCCCTCCACCCATGGTTTCAAGCCGCAAACCAAACAGCAGCCCACGCCCTCCTCAAAGCCCCAGCAGGCACAGAGAGCATTCCTCTGAGCTGACTAACCCCATGCATGCACATACACACACACACACATACACACAGAAGCATGTACAATCACAAAAAAAATATTCTAAATGTTGTTAGTAAATCAGATTTCACACATGTTTACCCAACAGCTTTCTTTTCCAGATAATTTTGTCTGTATTGAAATAACACAAGAAAATAAATCTACCCACTTTTAAACATCAGTGCGCCAAAAAACAGCCACAAGAAAATAGATTGTAGTTGTAGCAGCCATACAGGGATGCTGAAGTGCGATTTAATTACTTGAAATAAACTTTAGAAGCAAAAACACAGACAGCTTATGCATCTCTTCTGACTCAGAGCCATATCTGCCGGCTGTCAAGCAAATCAAGCAATGGAAGAAATCCTAAATCAAACTGAAAAGGCCAACAGATCACTGTCATCATCAGAGCAGCGAGCCGAGCGCAGACGAGGCAGACAAACACACATAAACTCTCCATGACCTGTCGCACACTATGTCTACGTCAAACATCACTGTCTTGGATGACTCAGGGATGAGACTTGACTTGAAACCTTGGTAAGTGTTGACTGAAAGTGCTTGGGTAAGGTAGAGGAACTGACCACTTTTACCAAACCTATTCTTGAACATTTTTGATGTAACGTAAATTGATAAATCACAACAATATTATTCATTATAAAGCGACAACAACAACGTTTATTTTAAAGTCAGATTTGACACCTGTAAACCTGTAATGGTATATGATCATTGAAATACCCTACAAAGCAATTTAAGAGGACTATGCTTATGGTTGACTCAGTGGATTCTGTCAATTACCTCTTTTTCAAGTTAAAAAGAATCTTATTTTCTTCAGCTTGTAATGTAGCAAACTTCTCCTTTTCATTGTGTTGACCTTAAATTAAAGAGGACGAGAAGCAAGGATGCTGAAAGCAGAAACAGAGGAAACAGAGAGGAACTGTGGGTCAATACCACAATGCCAAAATGACTTGTTATCGAGTGACTGAGGCTTGAAGCAACCAAAAAGGTCAAGCAGTGAATTGATTACTACGTCATGAAATATTGCACGGCAATAATGTGTTTTAAGTGTTAAAATAGAAATTGAATGAAATGTTTTCTCTGCAGAAGCTTGAACCGACAACATTCCTTGAAGGTTGCTTCCAACTGGAAAACTAACATATTCTCCAAACGTCATGGTGCACAAATGAAAATCACAAAGTTACCTTGTGGACAAAGGTAGCAGCCTTTTAAAGGACAAGTGTTTCACAGTTAATAAGCATCAGCCATTCAGGCATCCAGACTATGAAGCGGTGAAGGTTTCTGTGTTGTCTCCTCGTTTCAATAGCCGGGGTGTGTGTGTTTGTGTGTGTGTATACTTAATGGTAGTCACCCAGACACACGCAGACACGCTTCTTTTCATGTCAACCTCCCATCTAGTTGGAAAAGAAACCAGTTTTACCTCAGCTATCAGTCGCTTAATTTCTCTTTGCACGCAAACCGCTCCAGCCACAGACTCCGTCTGATAAGCTGGAAATCCGAGGCACTGCCTGCTGCCAAGCAGACTGCTTCTGTCTACTTCATCCTAACCCACATGGCTTTATGCTCTACCGTTCTCTTTCATGTCCCTAACTCAACCCTTTCCTCACATGTTCTTTGCACTATTTTCACCTGATGATCCGCACATCTCGGACAGTTAAATCCAAGTTTTCCCGGTTCTAAGGATGCACAGGCCCCTCCAGCACCATTCGGAACCATGGGAATCCCCAGCTGCTCGTCAGGACTCTGCATTCCATGTTAATTGCTTACATGCTTTCGCTCGTACCCCGTCTGAATCAGCATCAAAGATAATAACCACAAACATAGCAGACGGTGCTTTCTGCAACATTATTCCTTGACACAGAAAACTCTACTTATCCGCAAGATTTGTACAGTTTCCTCTGTAATCCCAACTTGTTTTTAAAGAGACAGTGTCATTCATAAATCAAGAAATTAACAAATGGACCAAAAAGTAAAGAAACATGGCGGCAGAGACACATTTGACCAGTAAACAGTGACACTAGGGTTTCTGCAGGTTTCACCAACTGAAATGTGAGACTTTTGAAGACCTTCATCATGGCAAAATGTACAAAAGCAAGTTGCATATTTTATATAAAGGTGCCAAGGTTTTATGTGAGCCAGTGGCAAAGACAAACGTCGTCCACCCAACCATAATTATAATAGACACAAAAAAAAAGCTAGCTGGTAAGCAAAGGTTTTTGAGCAGAGCTAGCGATAGCCTCAACTCAAACTTTTACCTATATACAAAAGTAAATACGTCTTTCCATTACAAAATGTAATATCTATGATTAACTTATTCAAGACCAACTTAAATTTTATTTTTTTTTATAAATTTAAGACCGTTTTAAGGTTTCAATTTTAGCTATATGTATTTAAGACTCTTTAATGGTGCGCAGACACCCTGTTTATGGAAAAAGTCTCTCACTTTTCTGGTCAACTTTCATCTCTCTCATAGATGTGCTCATCGGTTTTACTTCTTTACGCTTCCTAGTCTTCTCCTCCTTCATCTTCCTCCTGTCCTGACATGTAGCCATGTGAATCAGACTGCACACACTTGTTGCCAGGATAAACATATACAAACACAACAAATGCTCAGTGAAGCCTGAGGGGCTAAACCCAAACTAAGTTCAGCGAGGTAGAAGTAAGGAATCTGTTCCAACAAGCTCCTTGAAAAAGGACAACTTTCTTTAAAATGGTTAAAACACCAGTCCTGCTGTAATAAGCTGCTGCTAGATCCCCAAACTGCCCACCCCATTAACAATTTAGTACCAGGGTGGAACAATTTAGAAAGAACCTCTTCACCTATGAGACTGATCTGTGCTTTGTAATCAGAGTTCCTGCAAACTTCAAACTTTCTAGATATCTATTTTAACTTTATAACCTAATAGGATAATGTTTTGTTATGATGAGTGATGAACCAATCAATCAACCAGTGACAGAAATCAGGTGGAATAGTTAATATGGATGAGAAATTATTCAATCATTTATTGTTATCAGGGGAAAAAATATGACAAAACTATGATTTATTGTAAAAATGATCAGATTAAAAGTATAGTCTGGCTTGTAACATTTTATTTCCTCTGTTGGTTATGTGACATACGCAATAAATGAAATTATTTCACGCCTTATAAAAGTAAAACTGAATTACTTAATGAGGGAGGTGTCCAATTTGTCAGTGCTACTATCTGGCCATTTCCAAACCCAAAACACTTGAATAAAATGTCTGAATTCACCCAAAAACATTCAGTCTTTGTTTGTTTGCTTTTTCCCTATAAGCAGAAATACATTTGTAGCCAAAAACAATAAATTAGAGAAATTTTAAGTCAATTTCTTCCATTCTTAATAGTTGAACTTGGACATGTTGGATTTGTTTCCCTTCTGGCTTAAATTCAACCAAACTAAAAGCTCTGCCTTTTTGAAATCTTTCAATGCCAGCACAATTTTGCAGCACTTTTTTGTTACTTATAGTAAATGTTTGCTATTTAATTATTGAATTGAAGCAAATCAAACTTAAATGAGTTTTAACATTTTCTAAGAAGGACCTCAAAGAAAACCTTAAAAATCTGCATTAGGCAATAAAACCCAATCAGTGCATATGATGATGCTTTTTGGCTGTATGATGAATTCAAATGTTTGACTGCTCTTAAACAGTAATTTCACAGTGGTGATGTTTAGACAAGTTTAAGCCCAAAAGTAATACCATGAGGGTTATGAAAAGGCGAGAAGTCAAAACTACAACTCCCCAGCCAAAGTTAGGAAAACACTGTGGTTTGGTTTGGAGAAAAAAATGACTTCCTCAAGGCTAAATGATCCTCATCTTCCAGGTTTAAACTTATACAAAAAACAAAACCAGAGCTAAAAGAAGCAAACACGTTTAGATTAAAAAAGCAGGTACAGAATCAACATCAACCAGCTGCTGACTAGTCCAACAAAGTTTGGGTCAATTTTACATCTGCATCCAATTTACAAATACTCTGCAGCACGTGTAACTTGTGTTTGTGAATCAGTGCTTTAGCTAATGAGCAGCAGGAGGAAGACATTAGTCACATTTAATCCTAAATCATGATAAAGCAGCAGATTACCATGGACTGACACATTTTTCAAACATATTTTTGTTACTCATACATGTTTTCAACTCAGAGGAAAGGAGAAATCAAGAGGAGAAACAGAGTAAAGCAGGAGGGAGAGTAGGAACACCACAATGCCAACATTACTCCATCCCCAATGAGTAAGACTTGAACTTGTTAAGAGCTTTGGCTTTCACTTTTTTTCCTATGACGTCTTAAAAAAGTAAAAATGCTCACTGTCAAGACTCAAATAATGTAAAAAGCAAGAAAAGAAGCTCCCCTGTGCAAGATTTAGTCAAAGTCTGAAGCACTGTGTTCCAGCTTTAGATGAAAGTAAGAGAAAACCACTGAGATACCATGAGTGCCTTATCTCTTATGTAAACCTATTAATAGGCCCGTCACTGGAACAAATTAGCTGGACGATAAATTATCCCAGAAGTTCTTGCGGTAAGTGACAATATTGTTGTTTTGAGACCATTTTAAAGTAATATAATGGTAATGGCATAATAATGCAAGAACACATTCTCAAAGATCGAAAAACTTTAAATTCTAATGAACATTTGACACTAGAAATGGACAACAACTTAAATATACAAAATAAATAAAACAACAGAATCAACAAATAAAATTCATTATGAAGTCTCTGTAAACAAAACTGTCCTTCAAAAAAAGAGCTAGCTATGACCAAAGCACCAGATTGAAAACTTTGGTTATGCAGTCTTTGGTAGAAAACAAGAGAAAAGTGAAACACAATAAATTATGCAAAAGGAAATTTTATTAATTGGTTTATTGCTTATAATAATCACCCATATTGATACTCTAGTTGCTGGTTGAAGACAGATGACTCATTAAGTCAAAAAGTTAAAACTAATCACCGTTTGGTGAATGTGACAGAAAACGACTAAACCAGTGAAACCTCTTCCGTCGTATTCCGCATCTTGTTCCTTTAAATGTTTCACTTCCCTGTGATATGTGATACAAGACGTGCTCTGCTATTCCAGCACCTGATACAGCTATTGACCCAATCGATAAGCAGCGCCGGCTTACTTCCGCACTCAGCATCACTGAGAAACCATCACAAAGCGCATCGGCCTCAACACAAAGTTCATGTGTCAGAGATATAGGAGCTGACCTCCCCATGGACAGGCCTGAACACGCAGGCAGCTGCTGTCAGCATGCCACGGCTTGGGGAATTAATAGAAACAGCAGTTCTCCAGGACCCTGTTGGGCCAAAGTGACAGTCGGCTCTGGTCTGAGGTCATCTTAATGCACTCTGCCTCTTCCTCTCCGCATTAGCAGTGGGAAACATGAAACCTGGACCATAGCGGACGTTGTTTAACTTTTTGGGTAGGCTTAGATCAGAATGCTGGCACAGGCTTCTGGTAGCTGTGATATGCACACTTGTGGTGGCCGAGAATGTAGGAGTGTCCTATTAGGGCTTCGGATTTCATCTGACACAGTGTGCTATTAAACCTAAAGGAGCGGCCCACCCAGGCAAACCAGATTTTATAGACCCGAGCTAAGGTTTGGACTTATTTCTTTCTTTTTTTTTTTATTTTTTACAATAATTAAAACAATTACAACACAATTACATTTGTGTTTCTTAAAAGAAACACAAATCCTTGAGAAGATGTAGTTTAGAGGCAAAGCTTGACTTTCTCATTTTAATTATCTGCAGTTCAACTTAATATTTCAACACTCCTTGAAACAAAGTTTGAGACTACATTAATACACAAGATATATGGTAATTTTGTGTTCATGGGTGTCTCATTAAGCAAAAATATAAAATGTGTTTTGTATAAGTCTTTTCTAACTGTTTAATACTCCCTTCGTAAACATAAGCAATGTGGTAAAGTGTGTACTGTAGGATGCTTTTGGAAGCGTCTTTACTGGCTTCATTCAGCATGTAAGGGTGGTGAAAGTCTCTAAATTTGCTGAGCCTGTAAACACAGCGTTATTACGGAGAAAGGCCTGGTCATGCCTTTCTGTAACTTTCTGAGCAGCATTAGTGCCCTTCTCGGCCTTCATCTATAGATCCCTTTACTGTGTTTGGTGTCATGTGAAATGAAACAGTTATTCCAAACTTTATGGGTGTCTGTTTTAGCAAAACACATACTTATGCAATGCAGAGTAATGTTTTCTGACATTAGGACATCTTGAGCTTGAAAGAAGCTCTGCTTTCCTCAACACTGTGAACAAAATGGAAACTGAAATGAATAAGACTTATGCTTTGGCCTCAATTTGTAATTTCCTTTTAACTCATCTGGTGTGACGTTAAACTTTTATTATTATTATTATTATTAGAATTATTCACTTGTTGCTCATCCAATTGCAACTACAGGTGAGCAACATTGCATTGTTGGTAATATATAGAAGGCAACCTAACAATTTGTCATCCTGCAGCAGCAACAATAAATTAACTGATGATATCTGCAAACCCGAAACACTAATATTATAGTAGGAATAGTTGATTTACTTGGGCACACTCTGCTCCAGGAAAAAAACACCACTGAACACAATGATTATTGTGTACTGTTTGCTCAGTCGCAGTACTTAACATAATTGGTGAAGTAAATTAATGGGGAAGTTTTAATTGGAGTGTTTGTGAGGCTGTACACTGTCTGCAGCAGCGATTATAGCCAAAAAAAAAAAACTGTGCTGACTTATGTTTGTTATTATAACTTACATTGTAATTGCAAAAAAAACAAACAAACAAAAAACAGCATTTACCCCAATCCATGTGGCCCATGTAACTAAACTAAAACAGTCTGATTGTGAAAGCTATATATTATTTGTACATTTTGGCATGCTTCTGGGAGATAATGTGTCATGCTTTGCATAACTCTGAGCGATAATATATGGCTGTGGCAGCCTTTGGAGTAGGGGATTTATAACCTGTTACTGAACCACCAGCAGCAGTAATTTGACTTCACCTATTATTTATTATAAATGATGTATTGACAGACAAATAGCTGCAGGGAGACGCGGAAAGGAGAGAAGATAAAACCATCTCCACAGACTCGCCTACGCACTAGCAGCGCTAGAAAGCGTCCTAGATTAAGGCCAAGTTATATAACTTGGACTACATCAGTGCTGTTGCATTGCATGTGTCCTATTGGCCGGTTATGCACACACTAAAACGTGTTCGGGCAACACGATTTATGTCATAAGGTAAAACTGGTATCAGTTTCAGTTCAATGAAGATACACTGCGCATATGATTGCATTACGCTGATACACAAAGAGCCCACAAGCAGGATATTTAGGCTCTGATCTGCAAACAGAGCACTGTTAGCTCCTCTGCAGCCTCCATGTTGACGTTTATTAAACGAAGAGGAAGCAGGAGTTGGAAACATCGACTCCAGAAAGGAGCTGGAGAGGTCAACTTCTCTAACAAGAAGAAGTGACTCTCAAAGTGGAAGAGTTGGCTTAGACTGAAGAGAAAAGCCTTCATTTTCTGTAATGGACCTGTTATTAACTGTTGAAAGCCGATTTGCTAAGCTCTTACCTCGGTATCGTGATGCATTTCGTGTTGATGTTCTGCGTGGTGATGGCTTTCTCCAACTCGTCCAGCTGCCCCGTCTTCTTCAGCTTCTTCACCAGACTTTTAACCGCTTTCTCGCACCACTTCTCCTCCTGGCCGTTCTGCTCTCCCTTCTTCCAGCCCAGAAGTCTTTTGACGATGGGGGGAGTGAAAGGCAAAATTGACATCTTTCAGAGTTCAGTCAAGTCCGTCCAGTGTCGAGAAGTCCGCTGGTTTGGACCGAAACCACCTGGCCCTGCAACGGTCCAAACGGCGACGGTTTAGTGCGTTGCTTAGCAAAAAGAGTGAAAAATAAAGAAAAGGAAAGAAAGAAAAGAAAAGAAAAGCAGTTTCACTTTAGGAAGCGAAGCTGTAGAGCATCTCTAAGTTAAAACTCCCCGGCTGCAGCGCACCGCTTTGCCCTGGATCGAGCCAAACAGTCGACAGTGCACCGGTAGTCTGTTGCGCCTCGGACTTACTGCTACTCCGCCAGAGAAAGTAGTCCGTCTTGGACTCGCTTGACACTGCGCTTTTGGAGCAAATACGAACTGAAAGCGCATGTAAACTACATCTACAAGTCGAGTGTCAAAAAGACGAGCTGTATTATTTACACTACCTCGTCTCTGGGAATTTAAATCTGCTGACGGCAAAGTTTTGTGAAGTTCAGAAGCCTCCGCGGGTGTTGTGGTCGCTCGACTGAAGTCTGCATCAAATGCAAATGCGGGAGCTGCTGCTGAGACTCTCCATTCAGACTTCAGACTGCACACTGCAGACCTGTGGCAGCCCAGTCTGAGCAGCAGCTGGCCAAATGGGCTGTGCTGATGTTGCACAATCCTAGCCTTTTCTTCTCATACTGATGAACGCCCATGTGGCTGACTAAATATGCGGTCACAATCACTCACAGCTAGAGCTTGAATCACTTATATAACACTGAGTAAGGTGTTTATTTTATTGCTCTAAAAAGCGTGGACACAAAGTTCTCTCGGTTTTCTTTTTCGAGACAATAGGCGAAATGAGGGCCAGAAGTCTAAAACCAGAATTTAGACATTCACACCATTGGTGTTGCATGATAATACACCCAGTCACTGTGTTTGTTGTATAAACACACCTGAGCACAGGATTTCCAAGATTTTTTCTTTCCCTGATTGTTTGCCTCCATGTGAGTGAAAAAGAGCACAGATGGAAGTTGATAGAAGTCACTGCACACAAGGCAGAAGATGACACGCTAACTTGCCTCGGCTTGTTGGGTGTACAGAGACTCTTCTGCCTCGACAAGGTGCCAATTTAGTTTATAGTTTGCTTCAGCCTCTAAATTACAGAAACACACACACACACACCCCCCCATGTGCATAAGTACACCCCCCCACACTCCTCCTGCATGCACTCATGCAGACGCGGTGTCAAGAAGTCAAGTGCCAGATGTACAATAGAGCGCAGCAGCAATGGGCTCACCATGCAGAGAGAGAGTGATAGTAGTGGGACGGTGCTTTAGTTTGCCAGCCTTCAAAAAGCTAGTCTTTGCTGCAAACGTAGGAGGAATCGTATTAGCGAGCTTTTGAAAGAGTTGTAAAAGAAGTTGTGAAAGTGCAGCTCACTCTCCATGTGCACCTCTTTGAGGCTAATGAAACACGGCAGTGTCACAAAGGGTGCAAGTGATTGTCAGATATCTGGTAAACCTTCCAGGTTAACCCAAGATAGCAGTGCAGGTCGGTGGCTTTGGTATGTGCTTGTGTCCAGCAGTCACTCCTTCCCCACAGCACACAGAGTGTAGTTTGTGCTAAAAATATTTCAGGGCCACCAGGACAGATGCCTCTCCTTTCATCTATTTTGGTAACCCAGCAGTGTGTATTTTCACAATGAATCCCGAGGTTTATGTTTGAAATCTTTTGACATTTTGAACATTCTATATGCAACATGGAAGACATTTGTTTTCACTCAACAGCTTCTGTGCCACGAATAGTTTGAATTTATCATCAGACCCTCATCCACACAAACAATTTAGTCTCCAGCTGTAAAACTCAGTCTCTCTGGGGTCAGTGGTGTGTCAGCAGGTTGGAGGAGAAGGACTGTGGAGCGTGCTGCCATGTGTCATATATGCTAAGGCCCCACGGTCCTCTCGACACCTGTTTACACCCCAGGGGGACCCGACAGGCCAGGACAGCTGGTTTGTTTTGGAGAGGTGCGGAGCGAGGCAGGGCGGATGTCGGGGTGCGGCGCTGGGGGAAGGGATTACATATGTGCTTTAGTGGATTGGCGGGGTGGGTGGGTTGGTGTTTGGGTGGTAGGACAGAGTTTTAGGGGGATCCTAGTGGTGGGAGGGGGCAGCAGTGAGAAGAATTACAGAGCACAAAAGGCACGTCAGCAGTGGTGAATGGACAGTGACCACGCACGATCCGGTGGATGATAATGACATTGTGCCAGCCTGAACCTCAGGGGACTCAGCCCTGTGTGTGGGGGGGCATGTGGGTGTGTGTGTGTGTGTGTCTGAGTGTCATGTCAGCTGGTGTCCCAGTGGAAAAGAAGCATTCCAAAGAATAGAATCTCTGGGTCTTTGGATGACACTGATAAGTAAATGGCTGGTGTTTGACAAAATTGTTAAAAAAAAATCATGAAGAAAGTCAAAGTTTTTCAATATAAAGTTTACTAGAACTGTCAAAAACTATCCAGACAATAAAATCTTTAAATAACAGGCACAGGATTTTGCACTGATTTAATATTTGCAAACATAAGTAAACATTTTAAATTGACACAAATATAATTTCTAACATGGTCCAAATGTTACACAGGTCTAAATGCAAATTATAAAATTGACCGACACCTGCATTTGTGTTAAAGCTGCTTAACATAATGTGAATTTATCATTTATTACAGGGTCCAACAGATTAAACCAAATAAAGCGATTATCCAACATTGGATAATCGATTTAACAGAACTGGTTGTGACACTTATAAACATTTTATTGAAAAATAAAAACAAAAAACGAATTTGATTGACAGGTTTGATCCCAGCTTGAGTACAAACTTTGCTTTTTACTCAAGCTAGAGTCTAAAATTCAAGCTGTGCCAGTTCCTAACTTGTCAGATTGCTGTGGATGTAATTATGTGCATTCTTTTGTTTATGTGTATTTTAACTCCTGCTTCTGTCACCATGTAAAAGTGTTTTCACAGAGCTACTTAAATAACAGGACGCAGTGTTTTCTTGCTCAGACAGCCATCAATCGCTCAACAGCTCGTGAAAGCTCCTCCAGCAATGTTGGAGTACAGAGTGTACTACAGGCTCAACATCATAACCATTCTTCACACACACACTATCACCCCCACACACTCCTGCACATGCAGCCCCTCCTCTTTCACTTTGAGTGTACAGTTTTCCTTCCTTTATCGATCTTTTAAATTTGTTTGCATTCCTTTTCCAAACACATTTTCCCCAAATTTCCTATCATTCCTGCTGAAGAGTTAGCGATAATCCACTTGAGCAGAGGAAACTGCTCTTGGTCCAAGTCGTCAGCGACAACCCTTTTGAAACTTCAAGCCGTTGCACAACTCTTTGCGCTATGAATAACAGGAAGACAGCAATTTTTCTTCTGAGTTTAATTGCCTGTCACCCAGCTAGATCAACAGAGGCAACCTGCACAAGAACAAGGCGCATGAATGGAAACTCTGCTAAAAATTACACACCCTCCTGCACACGTTCAAAAATCCTAGTCTCTGTTTTTTAATCCTCTATAGTGCTTCTGTCCTGCTTCACGGGAGCCAAGGGGGAAACCCAGGAGGAGATTAATAAAGCACAACACATGCAGCAGGACCTGAATCACAGCCAGCCCACAGTAAACCTGTGCATGCTTTTCTAAGAGATGTTACTGAAAGGGCTGCACAGCTCAGATTTTGAGGACATCCTGCAGTGAAGTAACCATCTTAGTCACCACACCAGCATCCAAAACAAGACAGTGGTTAAATCTTTTTTTTTACTTTACAACAGCAGCAAAAACCCCTTCCATATTTGTCTATGTCAACGCCGAAGGAACTGCAGCAATTTCAAACAGGTACTGGTTGTGTTTTACAGGTGAAAGAACTCCTGTTTTATCCCCATGTTTGGACAAAGATGCCATGTAATAAAACAACACCAAAATAACACTGTGGAGTGCAATGTGGAATGACAGCATCATACTCTCTCTCTTTCTTCAGAAGGGACTGGTGTTTTTTTGTTTTGTTTTGTTTTTATCAGAGTGAATGAAATTATGAGGAAATGTCTGTTTAATCTTGCAGATTTGGAGAACTGCTAGTGAGCAAAAAAAATGTCAAGTCAGGTCATGGGACAGATTTTTAAAATTCAATCAAAAAGTGACTTAGTGCTAGTTTAAGCCATTAGTTTAAGGCTGTGCACAATTTGCAAATGAGGTTTTGCACTTTTAATTTTACTCCTAACATTGGTTTTACATTGGAGAGGTAATAGCCTTAACTATCACCTTAAAAATGCTTATCCAGAAACATTTTAAAGATAAATGTCACACTTAAGATGGAAAACATAATTAATGAATAGTCATGATGTTTCCAAGTCTTTTTGGGGAGATTTTTTAAAATAATTAAAGCTTTAAGACAGTAAAAGCTGCACCACAATGTTAACTAAGGCATAAAAATAGTACAAGTACAAACTTAGCTTTTCAAAAGGATTTCAGTGAAACTTTGGTTTTCCTTTTTTCCTTTCATCATACAAAGATGCGATACTTTATGTGGATCTATGGCATAAATCCCAGTCAATATAAATCAATCTAAATTCCAGGTGTTTATGATGTGACAAAAAAAATTTAAATTATAATATTTAATCTTTTGTTCAATCTGGCTTTTACTGTAGAGCTGTAAGCAGGTGCAGCAATAACAATATTGATAGAGATACTAGTTAAAAACTGTGATCATGAGGCTGTAGTAAAATATTTTCTATTATTCAAATTTCTATATTTGTTTACATAACAGCCTTTGAATTCAATCATGGTCTGTATCTGTTTAGGCTGGATATTTCCAAATGTAAATATTTATTTTCTGGCCCTGTAACAGATTCGACCTCCCATATGCACCCAGCCCCACCCCAAAATTAAAACCGGGATGAAGTGACCGTAAACAGAGAGCACAAAGCAAAAACAGAAAACAACCTAATAAAAAAGGGCAGCTCAAATCACCTTATAGATGGCATAGTTCCCAGAGATTTACCTTTTGAAGAAGAAGAAGAAGTAACTGTTAAAATTGTCCAAAACAACAGAGCCATGTGTTTATTGCTCATCAGCAGTGTGTGACTCTGCTGATGCCACTTCTCCCTAAGACAGCGTGAGCTGAAATCGTACTAAACACATGACTCATGGCTTCGGCAGGTGCTTCCTTTCCCCTTATATGGTCAAAGTGAACTTGGTCTCTTCAACTGAAAAAAATAAATAAAAATCTTTTGGTTTATCCCACCTCCAGGGCGTTGACTCACCACATGATAAGATAATCCCAGTGATAACCTCTAGTTCCTGCTATGACTGATTAGAAAAACCCAAGTTTATCTTACAGCCCCCTCTGAGGAATGATCCACCTCTGAGTCACTAGTCACTGCAGATGACGGCTGGTCAAGCCCTGTGAGAGCAGAGTTCCCTGTTGAAGGCATGACAGTCAGCATCATCTGAGGACTCTTGCACCAAGAATATCGTTACGGTTTCTGACATGCAGTTATCATTATTGGAGAAGAGCACAGTAAAAAAAAAAGAAATAAAAAAACATGTTATGTGACAGTTTTACAAAGTGGTCTTTTTAGAAAATAATACAATTCTACCTATACACTGATAGCTCCCTTGTTGCTGCTGAACAAGGGAGCAGCAAGAAGGTTCTGGACTCAAAACATGGCCTTGGGTTTTCTCCATGGAGTTTGCATGGTACTCCAGGTTTGTCACACTGTCCAAAAACATGACTATTAGGTCAAATGGTCTCTCTAAATTGTAAGTGTGTGTGCATGGTTGTTTGTCCTGTGTGTGTCTGTGATAGACTGCCAACCTGTCCAGGGTGTATCTCGCCTCTTGCCCAATGACTGCTGGAGACTGCTGGCACCACCTTCTCGCAACCCTGCATGGATAAACACGTATAGACAATGGATGGATGGACAGAACTAAATAGATGGTAAAGACATTGGAGTCTTAGGGGACCAAAGACTGCTTTGCAAGAAAATAGTTGCCTGTTATCTTTGTTTCCAACTGTAGGTGATTTGCCACACCGCTTGCCACCTCAGATAAATCAACCAGTACTGAGAGAACATTTGATTGTCCCCAGGTTAATGCGGTTGAAGGTCAAAACCAACTACATTTGTTTGCTTGCTGCCAGCCTAACACATTTGTGTGGTATTATGCAATATTTCCTCAGGCTCAAGGGGTTAAGACGGAAGGGATCCATTGCTGTGGCTGAGCTTCCCAAAATCAACCACAGCAATGCAACAAGACTTTCCGATGTCAATTTTTGGAGCTTCTTACAATGTGGACAAGACCTCAGCTGAATGGGGAAAATCCACTAGTGCTCTCTGGCATTGGATGAACACTTTGCTCCCTCCTTTTCTCCAGGCAGTGCCTGAGTAGATGGAACCACCAAGAACAACTAGCAGAGGGAAGCATGAAATGCTCTAAAGCTTCCTGGTAGTCGGCTACGTTTACATTGGACTTTATTAAAACACTGTGGACTAAGCTGAGGAAAGGATACGACTCCTCAAATAATCAGTGACTGTAGAGAGTTCACACTGCACCTGGACCTGGATCAGCTAGGGTTCTGTGCCTCTCCAGTCTTCTTCCTGTCTCACACCCACAGCTTGGAACAAAGCCCACAGAGATGTTGATTTAAGGAAGCAACAAAAAACTTAAGATGATTTATTAAAATAAAGAAATAAACTGCTTAGAGTTATGAGCTGTGTCATCAGTAAAATCAATGTGTCAGTATATCAAACAGAATAAGGGACTAGATACTTCTCTCCATCTCTCTCTCTCTAACTTCATACTATTCTTTATTTAACTCTTTTGGGAGGTTCTTGGGAAGATTGACCAGTTCTTCTCATGCAGCAGTTTTGCTGCACCACCGTGCAACAAAACTGGCATCAACAAACACAAAGAGCTGTCAGTTCACAAAATATTGGACTTTGATTACCAATGCAAAATTTACTTTTGTCTAACAAAATCACTGGTGACTCACAGTTCAGTCCTTTTTCTCGTTGGCCCAGGCAGGACGCTCCATTTAAACAAAACACACATCAATTGCTCCCTCTAGAGTAAATATTGCTGTATTACAACTTAGTGCAACGTTACATTTAAAACCAGTTTAAATGTTTGTTGTTGATTTTTTTTCATTTCTGCATTTTGTTACTTTCATTCGTGGTGACTCAGTTTGTTCTCACATGTTTTGTTGAACCTGTATTAAAAAAAAAGAGAGAGAGTTTGACAGGAAGAAAATATGCTACCTCCAAATAGGTGATTACTGAACACAAATTAGTTGATCAGTTTCTCAATATTAGAAAGTATTGCTGATATTCAATAGAAAAGTTTTAAATTTTTTAAAGAAATTGTGCCGACATGTTGTGTAGAGTCAGCTTAAAACTTAAAGGACTGGAACCAGTGGTGTCAGGTGATATATTAGTCCTAAATCTACTGCAGATAAACAATGTTTAAAAGTATTGTCTTACAATTACTTTTATGTTGCTCATCAGGAAAATAAAAATAAAAAAAAAAATAAAATAATTGCTCATAAAAATTGTCAGGGCCTGACCAAAAATCTACTGAAGCCCCTTCCAGTCTCTCCGAGTCTTTGTCATTAAGATCTCTTACAATGATCACAAAGACCTCTGGGTTTTTGGAAAAGACATAAAAAATGTAAAGCAGAACGGAGTAGGAGCTACACTCATTATGGCATTAAAATATTTAAGTTCCTTTTCTCTGTAATGAGGGAAATAAACCACAACAAATCCCCATGATCTTCTGTGTTACCAGTCATTCCCTTAATCATTTCTAAAATCTCCTTATGATCCCATCTGCCAGACCTCAAGGTTTTTGAAATCATACCGTTGAGAAGAAGTAGAAAATCTGGGTATTTTAATGGTAATTGCACAATTTATCATCTGCAACACTAACAACAGTGAGTCATTTGCATTTCTGAGACAACAAATCCACTAAAATGGCACTGAAGACCATGCGTTGGTCACAGACCATTGCCCTTCTTGTGGTAGATGTAATTTCTCATTGTTCCAAAGCTGATTCACATTCACCCTTTGACATATAATGCCCCTGGGCTATCAGAGAGGGAAAATAGAATCCTGTTTCACAGAAAACTAAATTCTGTTCTATATCTCACCACATTCTCCAAATCTTAAACCACTTTTGTTTCTCAGGACCATTAGTTTTGAACCATCTGACCTAGTCTTGCAGCATTGCACACTTTTCTCTGTCTTGATTGTAAAAAATTTTTAAGAAAGCAAATATTTTGACAAAGACATCGCTATCTCTCTTGCAGCAAGCAAGTGTGACGGATTCAGATGAGCAAACTTTAAGAGTTGGAAACAGCGAGGTCAACTTGGGGACAGAAACAAGACGCTGTGACACTGGTTGTGACAGACTATCAGGTATCTGAAGGGGAGAAGCGGTGAGCCTAAATACCCACCTGGGGATTACAGAACAAGATTCAGGTGACTGGTCCCAGGAGATGACCCCACCCATGCAGGAGAGCTTCAGCACAGAGAAGGGCGGGGCACAAACAAGACAGGATACAAAGCAAACCACCCACTCTTTCGGATTATGACACCGTGATGACCAATTTTTATTCTTTTTTATTTGTAATTAGAAAGCATCAGATTGTTATTTGAACCCAATATAAAGAGTCCGTGATACCAAGCTCTCTAACAAGATACTGAGGGTCTTTTGAAGAAAAACAGATTTGCACTATATATGGATTTTTTTTTTTTTTTTATCGCTACGTTTTTTCCCACACTAAATACATTTGTTATAACAAATATACTTTTTAAAGTTAGATTTTGCTCCTGCAGTGAATTTTTTTTGCTTATTTTAATGTTTTTTTTAAATACATTTTCTCTTAAAATAAGTTTAGAAAGAGCGGTATATGATTTTAGATGTATGCGTCCACATTGTATGCACCACAATAAATAAATTGGCAGTGTAAAGCATGTAAAATGATTTTGTATAGAAGGGTTTTTTTTAAGTTGGACACTTTTGGTTAACGGGATGTTGTCTTAAGCGTTTTATCTGGAAAGCTTTGTCATGTAGCTCATCATTTCTCAACACTTTTCAAATTCCCTCACCAGGCCTGAATAAATAAAATCCGCCCTTGTGCCACAAGAGGGCAGCAAAAACTACAGAATTGACAGGGGGAGAAAACTGACACTCCAATGACAAGTAATCCTTTATAATCTTATTTTGCTTAAAGACAGAAGCTGGAAAAAATGTATTATCTTTGTTTATAAAAGTCATAACTGATAGAAGTCTTTGTGAATTTATCAAATGTGACGGTGGAGTTTCTGTGTCAGAGCATATTTTTCTACAAAGTATAATTTTGTATGTGTCCTTGTTGGTTTGTATTATCATATTACCAATCTTCACTGAATAATGTGTTTCTGCAGAAGAAAGAAGGGTAAAGCAGCAGCAGAAGGCCTGAATGTATGTCCCTCCCATCCTTTGGAGCCAGACAGTCTGCCTGCTGGTCTGTCCATCTATCCGTCCATGTCTCTCTATTCAATAATGTAAAGCAGAAGGAAAAGTTAGATGCTTTATTTGAGCCACAATCCGATTTCCAATGTTCAGATTACTGTGGGTGTGTTAACCTAACAGCTTCTTGTGTCTGAATCCCTGTTATTTCTGTTTGCATGACGCCAAAATGTTATAAGATTGGCGTTTAGATTAGGTAAGTGTATGCAGCGTTATCGCATCACTTTTCTTTTTGTATGGACTTTTTATCAGCTTCAGACTTGAGTGGGTATTTTCATATCTGACTAACTCGCAGTTCAGATAGGTTTTAGTTGAAAAGACCATGACTTTACAATAAGTGGGTCCAGTTACAATCTAGAAAAATCCTCCTCTTGTCCACAGTGATGTTGTTTCCTGGCAGATTTAGTTCTTATATTGATTGTATTTTGTTGGTATTGTTTTACTTACTTTGATAATGCTTGCTTGAATTCACTTTTTTTTTAAACCAAAACTGGCTAGTTCTTCAGAAGACTAAAATCGTCCTCCATCTGAAGAAAGGTAAAAGCAAGAAGCATGCTGCCACTACTACATTCACTGTGACTGTCATATCTTCACTGTAATGTAGAGAGCCAAACATATGTGGGAATTGAGTTAAAGTCTGAATTCATCGGACGATAACACATTGTGGTTTTGGGAGATACAAGTCAGACCTGGATGTCTTATTAAGAAGAAAAAACTTCCGTTGCACAACTTTGTTTCTTTCAATAATCTTTATATTTATAATAGTTTTTCTTTCTAGTTCAGTTGTGCAAGGCATTCATCGCATTGAAGGACAAACGTTTTATGTTTTAAGCCTCAAAAATCTGCAAAGACATACAATTATTTTAAGCCTAAATTATAACCTCAACCTTTTTAGACCAATCACTTGGTTTTTCAAGAGTGACTTTTTTCACAACAGTTCCAGTGTTTATAGCTATACTGAAATGAAGTTAGCTGACTATTTACTAGTAGGTGGCAAATAGAAAGATAATGGGTTTCAGATATAGTGTGAACCATTTCAGCCAATAAAACACATTTCAATTAAGTGATTTAAAAATAATGTAACTTTTGGTCACAAAAACTGAATCCTTGAAAGTTTGAAAAACACAAAAAATTGTCTCTTTCGGTCAGAGTTATTTCACTTTAGCCACTTTGTGTCAAGTGTTCAGGACATTTTAAGTAAAGTCAATCATTGTGCCAATTCTTTAAAAATGTTTTAAAAAATGTAAAATTATAGGGCTATGTCAGACCATTTCAGACCTGTGGCGCAAATAGGCGCGCTTATCTTCCTAGATCTAGGCAGGATTCATATTTCAAATTACACACAAAAAATGAAATAATATCTGTCATATGGACAACATCTCTTCATTCTTTAGGTGTCATGTAAACCCACTTATGTGGTTTGCAGGTTGTTTATTTTAAAAACCTGACAAAGTGTCAAGGTTGTCTAGGTTTTCTGGACTTTCCAGGGTAGCAGAATTAAAAAGCATGAAAAACATGACAGAGCAAAGAGTGCAGCAGTGGAGGGGCTGTTGGGGGAGAGAGGGGAGGTCCTAAGGTAAAAGTAAAGTCCGACAGCAGCACTGCAGGGCCTGCGCTGACAACATCTGCTGCTATCTTCAGAACATCAGCAGACGTGATAATATTCCCTTCAGGGCTCAGGCTGGTACCTGCAACATCGCCACACTGACAAGCCGTCACATTTTTTCTCACCTCAGTCCCAGCTCGACTGACAGGGAGAAGAAAAAAAAAACAAACCCCATTAATTCACTTTGACAGCATGAAGCTGAACTCAGATCCAGCAGTTTCCCCTCGCTGCTGCTCTTCAAGAGCCACACTCAATTAAAAAAAAAAAAAAAAAAACTATCTGGTTACTGCTGCAGAAAAACGAGAGAGTTTTGTTGTCTCTTAACAAAACGATGAAAGAGGGGAAAATCAGCTCTTTTATTTCAAACATGTCGCCTCAGTAAACTGTTCTCGAAACGCCGCTTTTGTGGTACAGAGACGAGACCTCTCGGTTCCACCCTTTTATTTTTGTTTTTAACACCTTATACCAGATACAAAAGGGCGCGGGATGAGAAATGGTTGTGCACTTCAGACTGGTAAGAGATGAGGTAGGACAATGAGGCTTTGTGGCCTCAGCCAGCCGCCAAAGTTCAATAAAGCACTTTGATATGAGGAATAATGTCTGCGTGTGTAGAAGAGAGAAAGAAAAGAAGAAAGGAAAAAAGATGAAAGAGTCACGTTTAACGTCTCCAATAGTTTGGGGTTTTCTAATGATAGCCTGCACGTTTTATGTCAAGGGGCTGTTTAATCATGTCGCCAAATAAAGTCGCAGGGATCAAGCATGTGGTCTTTTACAGCAAAGAAAGAGGTTGTCCTCACTTGTCAATTGTCTTTTCATTGTTTGATTGAATTTTGAAGCGCTTTTCATACTAATGTGGGTGGATTTCCCCATCGACGTCTGGAAATATGCAAAAAGTGAAAACTCCCAGTGCTTGCGTGTGAGAGATTTGTTTAAAAGCTAATACCACAGTGCTTTGAATCCATTCTGGTTGGTAAATAGTTCTCCATGTCCAGCAAAGGGAACAAAAACTGTTTAATAAAATACCAAAATGGAAAAGCATCAGAAAAGCCTTAAGAGATGGTTAGAGAACTATTGTTGCCTGCTAATCTGGGAAGGGTTGCAAGATTATTCCCAGAATATGAGGTCCAGTCTCCTACAGAGAGAAAGGTTGCTCACAACTTTCAAACATTTCAATCTGCGTTTTGATTCTGTCAATTTCATCTTTCTCTTTGCCAAAGTTGTCGTGAAAGAAAATCTTTGGTTTTGAGCTTCAATTGGTGTTCTCTCTTCTGACCACAGATAACCTGTGAAACTGTAAAAAACAACAACAACGAAACAAACAAAAATCAAAAACAGAGCTCCATTTTAGACGCTACAGACCTCAGTTAGCATGTCAAAAGTCAAAGTTAATGACCACAGTGTTCAAAGATTTGCCATGAGAAAGCCTCTTCTATGAATGAGTAATATAGCGGCACAACTTAGGTTTATTATGTTAATTCAGGGAATCATTTGTGGAGAAAACAAGACACATATCAGCACTTGTTGACCATGAAATCTGCTGTTTACCAAAGTAATCCAAAGTCAAATGGGTCCTCTTCTTACCAACAGCTGAAGCTCAGTTCAAACTGGATCATTGGCAGCACATTGATCCAAAACAGAGCAGAAAATCTTTACCACAATGAGTGAAAACAAAAAAGCCAAGGTGCCACAATGGTCCATTTAAAGTTCAGACCTTAATCGGATTAAATAATCTGTAAAGTAAGACCTATGTGGAAATGAACACCTGAAGGGAATAATATTTTAAAGCAGAGTGGACCACAATCAGCCCACAATGATGTGAAAAACTGATAAACTCAGATAAAAGACTTGAAGTTATTGCTGAGGTTTACCAATGACTGCATACACAGTCAAAAGCTCTGTTCGTTTAAATCTTGTGTTGCATATAAGGAATTTATGAAACGTGCTTGAAGTTTTAAGCAGGAAAAGTAAGAGAAAAAATGTCGGTATACTGTTTTCCTGATTTCCCTTAATGGAGACCTCATTTGCAAAAATCACTTTTTGTGCGTTTTCATCCTTCCATTTGGGTCTCTATTGCTTCCAGAAACAAACTAAGCGCTTTAAAAACAACAACAGAAGCGTGTTCTGGCAATAATGGTTTTTTTTTTGGTGTCTGGAAAACAAGTCAACAACGAGTGTTTTGTTGTTGACTCACCATTCAGAAACTGCATCTGCTGAGTCAAATATGTATGGTTGTAGAAGAACTGGCCATCTGTTTCTTCTTCTTCTTCTTGTTGGATTTACTGGCAGTTGGCAACAAACTTTTAGTAGCATTACCGCCACTTACTGGTATGGAGTGTGGTTTGTGATGGTCTATCTGTCTATATATATATATATATATATATATATATATATATATATATATATAAATAAATTCTACTAAATAAATAAATAAATCATACCTATACATATAAATATACATATATGTATATACACACACACACACCCACGCACACACACAAATATACCTACTTATACATAACTTGTATTCTACCCATCTATATCATCCACACATTCACAAACACACCTACTATAATCAAATTCTATGAAATAATTTAGTTTTCTTTAAACATCGAATAACTATTTCTATATGTTTGCTCCACAAATTCTTCCTCAAAATATCTAATAAATTAATCTTTTCCTTTATACATTCAAACTCTCTTCTCATGTATCTTCTCTCTCTTTCATATTTACGACATTCTAATATAACATGTTTTATTGTTTCATATTTTCCACAGTAATCACATTTTCCAGTAGTATGCTTTTGAATTTTTAAAAGTGTACAATTAAGTCCTGTATGTCCAAATCTTAACCTTGTTATCACTCTGTCCTCTTTTGTATTTCGTCTTCCGTTTCTTCTCTCTCCTACTATTTTATGAATTTTATAAAACCATCTTCCTATTTTTTCTTCATCCCACCTTTTTGCCATTTTTCCATCAGTTTTTCTTTAACAATACTCTTTGCCTCAGATTTACTTGTTTTAACTGTGAAACTAATATTATTCTGAATTGCCCTCTTTGCCATTTTATCTGCCCTCTCGTTTCCTTCTACCCCAATATGTGCTGGAACCCAAATATAACTATCAAACCCATATTTTGTATTCTGAATAATGAATGAAATATTTCTAATAAAATGTCCATCCTACTATCTGATTGATTATATTTCAAACTTAATAATGCAGAACTTGAATCTGAACATATCACTGTTTTTAATGGTTTTATGTCTTCTACCCATTGTAAAGCTAATAATATTGCCAACATTTCTCCTGTGTACACTGATAATCCGTCTGTAATTCGCTTTCCTATTTTTATATTAAATTCTGGTACTACAAAAGCTATTCCTATTTTTCCAGTTATTTTTGATGCATCTGTATAAATTTGAATATATTGATAATAATTGTTTA